>CAUYPK010013717.1:0-28129 GCA_963574355.1 Loris lydekkerianus | reverse complement strand
GTCAGAGGTCTATACATATTCTGCCCTGAAGGAAGGACACAGTCATTACTTCATACTGGGTAAACTGAGTGAATGCTTGAAGATATTCAATTCCCCTGTGGCTACTTCCGTCTTTGTGCCCTGCTCGGAAATTAGTCATTGTCTAGAAAAAAAGAGAGATTTACTACAAAAGTGATTGTATTGATATGTAAAAAAGAAAGTAAGACAATGAGGAAACTAATAGATAAGGGATTAAGTGTGTACGTGACTGAAAAAGTATAAAACCTGAACTTGGAATAAAGAACTTTGCTATATGCCATATCACGGTGTATAGTCTGTTTCTTGACTTAATAATTACAGGAGCGAGTTTACACCTACAGCAAAGCTTCTGTTCATTCGTGTCTCGGGTCACGCAATAGGGCCCCTGGTCTTAACTTGGAGAACAGGGTGAGGGGACTATCATAGCTATCATCTCCGGTCCCTGGGTGGCTTTGAAGGTGGCCCTGTCCTGGCCCTACAGGTTCAAATTCAGGCAATTCTGTGGCTCCACTTACCCAGGGCTGGGCCAGCTACAGTGAACTTCACTACTGCTCTCAGCGTGCAGGCTTCTTATGGGGCCAGGATGCCTTCTCTTTTCTAAGATCTCTCTGCCTCTGGGATTCCAAACATGAGTAGAATAACATCAGCAGCTATTGTTCAAACTGGAAGTCCCATCTTCAACTTAAACAGTTCATCCTTCATGTCTTGTTGAGTCCCAGCCACACACTGGAAGGCAGTGGGAGAAAAGGAGATTGTTCAGGCTGGCTCACCTGCTTTGAAACACAGAAATGGGGTCACTTTTCAACTAGGAGCAAGAAAAATCTGACCCAGGACAAACGTTTTGACTGTCCTTCTAAAAATAAAGATTTTAAACTTTTATTTTTTTTAAACGTCCTGGTTATCAGTGAAAAGAAACAATTTACCCTGTCACACGTGTTACAGTAGCTTTCATTTATGTGGTCTTTTCTATGCCCTGAGCCGAGTGCTAAATGCCCTTATATCTTTATTCATTTAATCCTCATGACCCTGGTGTTAGGTATTCTGCCCTAGTTATTGTACATTGTGAAACTGAGGCAGTAGGGGGTGATATTACACAAAGTTATTAAACTTTGTGATAAACACAGTTATTAAAACTTCTATTTTGTGTAATGAAAGAAATAAAATGATAAAATTGGAAGTGTCTGGAAAGACTCCCTGTAACATCAACTGTGATTAGGTTTATATTCCACTCCAAAGCACCCATTTTCACTCAGCCATGATGTCAAGAGTAGATGTAATCCTCTGTTTTAATTTTTGTTCATTCAATGCAATATGAAAATCGGGTTTCCCTGTTGCTACAAAGTTATAACACAATAGAGAATAGCCTTGAGTACTATAAAGTGTCTGTTGTCTTGGTTGCCTGTAGGACTCTATTAACCCCAAACTGGAAAGTTGAGCATCTCTAGCCCTAGAAGATAGAGCTGTGTGAGACTGGTGATGGCACCAAGGCCACCTTCAAGTTTCCAACAATGGGAGAGGTGGATAGGCTGGTCTCTCTGTGGGGTGCCCTGCGGGCAAAGTGCACAGACATGACATCCTTGGGGGCTCATCAAGACCACTGAACCCTGTCCTTGAGGGGAGAGTCAGCAGCAGGGTGGGCTAAATCCTTTGAACTCCTGATTGGCAGAGAGATTAGGAAACCTGGCTTATTTGCTCTGCCAGGATGAAATTTGTTTCCCCCTCCCCTTTCTAAATCTGTTGTTTTGGCCATTGTTGAAAACTCACTACCCTATGTTCCCCATTACCCAGACATTTCCTCTTTACTCATCATTCTTCTGATCCTATTAGGATTGTGGCACCTTTACATTTTGCATATATGCTCTGTGTAAGAGTTCAATAGAAGGTTTCTGAGATGTCAGAAAGTCGCTTGGTTGACTCACTCTGCCATGGTGGCGAGTCAGTCAATGTTTGCCTTTTTCCAGGCCTCTCAGTATTAAGTCAATGTAGAATATTATTTTCCCCCAGCATTATCTCCCCTGTTGACTCCCAGCCCAGGTCAAGGTCATCAGCAAACCCTGACACAACACTTTGGAGATCACTTCAGGTCTTGAGATTACGTCATTCTTTTCAAATTACCTGACCTCTACCTGAGGACACATCATCTGAGGAAGGGAGAGCTCCCCCAGGGAAACAAACTTGGGGCTTTTCACCAGGTCTGACACCAGCAAAGGGAAAGCTTAGAGGAACAGGACCACTGCCAGGGCTTTGCTAGGATCTGCCCCAGACCCTGGAGCTCCACACATAATACTCAGCTCTTGGTTATAATTGGAGCCATGAGCCAAGCAAGCTGCAAACTCCGGAGAACTGAACAGGAGCACAGGAGGACACTCAGAGTGAAGCAACTCTTAAAGGAGACACACCCGCCAGACAGGACTCCAGGCCTTTGGGGACTGATAGCAGAAACTTCCTCATTTAGTTTCTTTCCTTCTCTCCTGCGCTTTCTCTTTCCACATCCTAATCACCTCTGCTGTCCAATGTTGTTTTGACTTGCTGACACAGTGCTGGGCACGTGTTAGAGTCTACTTAAATACTTTTGGAATGAACTGAGTGAAGAAAGCAGCTGCTGAAGGTATCACTAGGGCACTTCCCTCCTCAGTGAGTGGCTGTGACTAGAGCCTTGGGGGAAACCCCTGCCAAGTGGCTGGAGGACCCTGCAGGGGAAGTCAGGGCCTCTGCCTGGAACCTGGAGAAACCCTGACAGGAGCTCTGGAAGTGCTGTTCAAACCCTGGACAAACTTGAACAGGAGCATAGGAGAGTTTGAGAGTAAGAAAGGCATAGGTTTCGGTGTCTACGCTGCCCACCCTCATCTTACTGGACTAGTGGAAGGGGGGAAATACCGGGAGCCAAAACCTAAAAAAAAAAAAGGCTTATCAGGAATATTCACAGCTGGATTATCAGGATTATCACAGCTGGAAAGTATTCTTGGGCGGGTAGGGCATTGTTACCCTTGGCTCCAGGAACTTGACATCACACCTGTTGTCAGAAACCCCCCCACCCTAACTCACCCGCGAGCATTTAAATATCTGTTAAAAAATAAAGTTTTCAGAGCTTGATCAGAATCCTGTCTTGCTCTCACTTCTTCGTGTCTCTTGTCTCTTTCACTGTCTCAATACCGCTGCCCTAGGTCCCTGCTGAACTAGCCCCGTGGGCCGGGGCAGGGAAAGGTTACTATTTTGTAACTAATGGTTAGTTGTGGAGGGAGGAGAAGAGTCAATCAAGAAATGTTAAGCTAGCTTGGTGCCTGTAGCATAGTGGTTACGGTGCCAGCCACATATGCTGAGGCTGGGGAGTTCGAGACTGGCCCAGGTCATCTAAACAATGACAACTGCAACAAAAAATAGCCAGACATTGTGGTAGGCATCTGCAGTCCCAGCTACTTGGGAGGCTGAGGCAAAAGAATCACTTGAGTCCAAGAGTTTGAGGTTGCTGTGAACTGTGACACCACAGTGCTCTACCCATGGTGACAAAGTGAGACTCCGTCTCAAAAGAAAAAAAAAGGTTAAGCTGTTGGCAGCATGAGGAGCAAGAAGCCCTTGGTCTCAACCAGACACACAGAGAGGAAATTCATGGAAAATTATCCTTTTCACAGTTCATTTAACAGTGATTTAGCCTATAGAACGGGCACAACAAAAGAACAGCCCTTCAGTCAAGTGCCGTGGGCATATTAATGTGCTGCTTTGGCCGGTGGTTGCTAAAGGACACCCTTCAACCTTTATCCATGTGATCTCCCCCCATTTCTGGGTGCCTGCAGCCTGGGCAGGTGAGAAGTGTTGTGTGTCTCTGATCTAGGGCTGTGCTGGGCAGTCAGGTAAAGACAGATAGAACACCATGCATGGTGTGGCTGGGGGGTGGGGGTGGGGTTGCAGCCCTCAGGTGTGGTTAGCAAATCCACAAGGTTTTCATTGTTGCTTTTTCCTCTAAGAACTGAGCTTCGTGAAATTGAATTGAAAATATCACCAGATAATTTATTAGCAAGCAAAACTACATTTATAAGGATTTACCACAGTGGAAGAAAAATCCTACCTTGACAAATTTAGGAGGTGTCTTAGGAGGAGGAAGTCAGAGTGGGGGTATTTATAGGGCTTTAAAGAGGGAAAGTAATGGGATTGGGAAAATTTGTAATATAATAGTTTAGGATTGGTAGAAACAATGAAGAAAGGGAGCAAGGGGCTTGCAACAAGTCAGATAAGCAAACTACTGTCACCAATAAACTGATTTGGAGGAATTTCCAGAAGCAAGCAATGCAGTTACTTAATGCTTTGTGGACATTTTTCCTGGCCAAAGGCTTCCTAGAACAAACAACAAATCATGACATCGATCATCTATAATCTTGTAAGCCATATTACTGATAGTCTCATTCTCATCTGTGGCTTTCTGGGAATGACACTGGGAGAGTTTCAGGTTCAGTGTCAGAAAGCAGTATGTAGGAGACCAGATGATTCAAGGGAAGGAGAAGAAAGGGTTAAGCTTTGAACGCTCTGTAAGAAACACCTGTAATATAACATCTCAACACCTTGGTGATAAGGGCATGGGGGAGGGATTCTGCTCTCCTTAAAACGAGAGCATGAGCTGTCAGTGCTTGGCCGTTTCCAAACCTGTGGTACAAATAGCCACAGGATACTTCTTTTTTTTTTTTTAATTTTATTTTATTATTAAATCATAGCTGTGTACATTAATGCGATCATAGGGCACCAAACACCGGTTTTATAGACCATTTGACATGTTTTCATCACACTGGTTAACAGAGCCTTCCTGGCATTTTCTTACTTATTGTATTAAGACAACTATATTCTATATATACTAAGTTTCACCTGTACCCTTGTAAGATGCACCGCAGGTGTAATCCCACCAATCACCCTTCCTCCGCCCATCCTCCCCCTTCCCTCCCCTCCCTGTCCCCTTTCCCTCTATTCTTAGGCTATAACTGGGATATAGCTTTCATATGAAAGCCATAAATTAGTTTCATAGTAGGGCTGAGTACATTGGGTACTTTTTCTTCCATTCCTGAGGTACTTTGCTAAGAAGTATATGTTCCAGGTCCATCCATGTAAACATGAAAGAGGTAAAGTCTTTCTTTAAGGCAGCATAATAGTCCATGGTGTACATATACCACAATTTATTAATCCATTCGTGGGTCAATGGGTACTTGGGCTTTTTCCATGACTTAGCAATTATGAATTGGGCTGCAATAAACATTCTGGTACAGATATCTTTGCTATAATGTGATTTTTGGTCTTCTGGGTATATGCCTAGTCACAGGAAACTTCTATAAGAAGCTGCAGGAGAGGTTAGTCCGTATTCATTCATTTGTTCATTCTCTCACAGACCTGCTCTCTAACTCTTTTGCTTCTCCTGCGCGAAGGGTGTCTGCATTGCACCCTTCTATGAAGACTGCTAAGATTTGCTCTCCTACTAAGACTGTTTCTCTCCCTTGAAGACTGTCTCTCTCTCTCTGTCTCTCTCCTGCTAAGAAAAATTGCCCTCTGGCACCTAAGGGGAGTTGGTCCCGAGCAAGAAAGCACAGCAGTCCATGTCTGGACAGTTAGATAGGCTCGGGGCTGGAGACCTGGCCAGTCCTGGGCCCCAACAAATGGCAACCAAGGTGTGATAGTGGATGCGGAAGGGGAAATAAGCTTTTAGCAAGCAAAGGAAAAAGAGGAGAAATATATAGATAAAGAGGGAAAGGAAAACTATATAAGAACAAGACAGCTAACAACAAGCCTTCCTCATTTAGTTTCCAACCTTCTTTCCCATGCTTTCTCTTTCCAAATCCTAATCACCTCTTCTGTGAAGGTGCTTGGAAAAAGCAGACAAAAGCCTTTAAACAAAAGGGAAAGAGAAAAGATAGACCTCAGAAATAAGAAGAAACTTTAGCAAACAAAAGCCTTTAGATTTTGGGGTGAGAAAAGCCTTTGGTAGATGAAAATAGCAAGGGGAGGAAGAAATATATAAGTAAAAAGAGAAAGATAAGAAGTTTGGGAACAGGTAGTAAGAGTTCATCAGTTAGGAAAAAGAACCTCTAACTGCCTTCCCCTGTATCAAGGTCCAGTGTCAGCAGGAGGTAGCTTTGGAACAATGGACGCCCCCTCTCCTTTTAAGGCAGTCAAAGGTTCTGTTTGGAAGGGAAGGATTATAATAGACAAAAGAAAGGCTGACAGGAAAAGGTGGAAGAAAAAAATCATGGCAAATGAGATAAAAGATCAGATTGAACAGCTAAGAGATCAGATTAAACAAAAGACCGGATGAATAATCTCACAGTTGAAGCCAATAAATGCTATACAGTCATGGCAACTCAGATTCAGTAGTTAGAAGATCAGTTAAGAAATCTCCCAGTCAATGGCAAAATCAAATGCCATTAAGTGTGGGAAGCTAAGCCACATGAGAAAAGAGTGTTGTAAAGGAAAAAGCAATAAACCCCCAAGTGTATGCCCCAGGTATGAAAAGGGGCGCCTTTGGGCCAATGAATGCTGCTCTCAATTTAATGGAACACCTTTATTGTAGGGAAATTATCAGTCAGGCCCAAATTGGGTCCCACTGGTAAAAAATATGAATAAAGAAATTAAAACAACATAGTTTATTTATTTTTTTTTTTTGAGACAGAGTCTCACTTTGTCACCTTTGGTAGAGTGCCATTGGTATCACAGCTCACAGCAACCTCCATCTCTTGGGCTTAGCCGATTCTTTTGCCTCACCCTCCCGAGTAGCTGGGACTACAGGTGCCCACCACAATGCCCGGCTATTTTTTTGCTGCAGTTTGGCTGGGGGTAGGTTTGAACTCACCACCCTCGGTATATGGGGCTGGGGCCCTACTCACTGAGCCACAGGCACCACCCAATAACATAGGTAGTTTCTATAACACCTTCATTTCAAACTGTTCTTTGGTAACATAGAATAATTCATTCAAATTTTTGCCAAGGGAGGATCCTGCCCATAGTGTGCTGGACCTTTGGCACCCCAGATATAAATTTGGGGGAAGTTAAATCAGCATTTCAATCTATTCTTTGGTAAAACAGTATAATTAATTCAATTTTATACCAAGGGAGTATCCTGCCTACAGTGTGCCAGACCTTTGGCACCCCGGATACAAATATGGGGAAATTAAAACAGACCAACAAATGACAATGGCGGAAAAACAGATAAACTAAATTCTTTCTTTACTCAAGCAGCTTTCCTTTGAGTATGGGAGGGTAAAACCCTCTTGCAGGTTTTACCGCTGAAGGAAGAAAATACACTCAGTAGATAGTGCACCCTTCGTAGACAGCAAGAGGGAGTAAAATTCTTTCTTTACCTTTGTATCAGTTAGGGAGACTCCATTTGAAATAAGACCTGGATTCAAATAGCAAAGGAAAAGCTCCACGAGAAAAGCGGTACCTTTGTTCACCAGCTACTGAAGGCAGAAGTGTCAAAAGGCGGTGAAAGCCGTAGGATCCCAGCTACCAAGGGCCACGAGAAAAGCAGGACCTTTGGTGGCCAGCTACTAAAGGCAGAGGTAGGAAAAGGCGGTAAAGCAGTAAGATCTTCGCTAGCAAAGACCACAAGAAAAGCAGGACCTTTGTTCGTCCGTTAACTACAACTTATATAGCAAAGGAAAAAACACCACAAGGAAAGCGGGACCTTTGTTTGCCAGTTAACACGATTTGTAATAGATGGAATGGACATTGTAAACAAAGCTTTTCTCGGTGTGCAATACCTTTAAAGGAAGTTACACCTTAATCGCTATCTTTTCCCTAGTGGCAGCTGAAGCTTGAGTTTAGATACAGGGCTCCTTTCCTTAGGGAGCCCTCCGCCTGGAATTCTGAATTTTGATAATAACCTTTATTTTTTTGCCTAGCAAGAGAAAGGGCTGAACAACAAAAACAACTGCCCTTGCTGTACTAGAGACTATCTTAAAATATACAAAAAGGGGGAATAAGAGGGAGACCAGATGATTCAAGGGAAGGAGAAGCGAGAGTTAAGCTTTGAATGCTCTGTAACTATAAGAAACACTTGTGATATAACAGCTTGATAACACCTTGGTGATAAAGGCATGGGGTAGAGATTCAGTTCTCCTTAATACAAGAGCATGAGCGTCAGTGCTTGGCAGTCTCCATACCTGTGCTACAAACAGCCATTACTTCTATAAGTAGCTGCAGGAGAGGTGAGTCTGGATTCATTCATTCTCTCATGGACTCACTCACTCTCTTTTCCTCCTCCTGTTTGCAGGGCGTCTACGTGGTGCCCTTCTATGAACACTGCTAAGATTTGCTCTCCTACTAAGACTGTTTCTCTCCCTCAAAGACTGTCTCTCGCTTTGTTTCTCCTGCTAAGAAAAATTGCCCCCTGACACCTAAGGGGAGTTGGTCCTGAGCAAGGTAGCACAGTGGTCCATGTCCAAACAGTTAGATAGACTCAGGACCGGACACCTGGCCAGTCCCGGCCCCGACAGCAGTACCTGTGGGAATAGCCCCTAGAGTGGCCATCTGTGGACAATGCAGCTAGGAAAAAGGGATGGAATCTTTGAGCCTTTTGTATTCTTAGGATACAGAATGTGGGAGATGTGGGAGACCACAGAATAACCAGACATTGACTTTAGATTTGTAGAGAATAGACAGAAGGTGGAGAGGGAAGACCTGGGCAAACACAGCATTACAGATCTGTCGCATGTGATTAGAAGCCAGAGCCAACTGTGAGAATAAAATGGTAGCAGGACAAGACTTGGTCCATGAGGACAAACCAAGTAATACCCTTACTGTATGAAGATCTGGACTCTGAAGCTGTTAGCTTGTTAATGGTGGTTAGAAGAATTTTAGGAAGATTCTGGAATTTAATTATGGTGAGAAGACAAAACGAACCCCAACTTGCACTTTCTTTCTCCTCCCCTTCAGCACCCCCTTGAGCAGGTAGGCCTTGCAGAAATGGGCTGTTAAAAAAACATCCTGCAAAGACAGGGGACTAGCCCAGAGTCACAGCAAACCCTTGTAATACCACATTCCTGTCCTCAGTTCCTCTGGCAACTAACCAACCCCCAACCCTGTAAATCTAACCTTGCAAAGATTCCACCTACTCTCCCCCCTCAGCTGAAAAAGGTAAAACACAAAACAAAACCAGCATGCTTTTGTTATGCAGATGCAAAGAATTTTTTTCAGGTGTGAACCTATCTTGGTCAGCTGGCCAATAAAGGACCCCATACTCAATTTGAACAGTGTGCTGACATTTTCTCTATAATTCCACTCGTGTTGGATACAACATTGGCAGGACAAGACTTGGAGGGCCAATTGTGATTTACAGGGAGAAGGCACTGGGAAGAAGGAACTGATTCTCTTTACTTGACCCATGTGTGGTTTAGTGCTGCTTTCCTCTTTGCCATTGCACTGTCACTTGGCCACTCAGATGTCTGATTAACAATATAAAAAA
Organism: Loris lydekkerianus; assembly: GCA_963574355.1. Lineage (NCBI taxonomy): Eukaryota > Metazoa > Chordata > Mammalia > Primates > Lorisidae > Loris > Loris lydekkerianus. Next base: position 18,678 of record CAUYPK010013717.1, on the reverse strand, counting down.
ATTAGATATTGGAGGAGACGGATCAGGACTTAGACCCATAGAGAGAATTATCAAACAACTAGAGTTGAGGCAGATGCCAAAAAGAAAAAAGAAAGTGAAAGGTTCCTGACCCAAGAATAAAATCATTCCAAGACATGAGACGAAAGGAAAATGGAGATCTAATTCATGCAATTAAAGTGGATTTTATTCCCACTGGAGCGCAGGTGAGGTGAGATTCCCGACTAGGGAGAAATCCAATACCTGGGTTCTAGTACTAGGCCAGGGATTTAAAGGGTTAGGGCAGCCAGGATTGGTGGCAATCCTTTTCCTGGGAGGGACATGAATCTGACCCTTCCTAGGTGGGCCATGAACCTGACCCTGCCTGGGCAGGGCAAGTTTATTTGGACAGGTACACCTGATTTCTTTCATACCAGCCTCTTTAGTTTATTCCAAGGAGGTAGGGTGATGGGTGTGGCATCTCTTTGACTGCTTCTTGCGGGGGGGGGGGGGGGGAGGGGCTGCGTGGGCTGTCGGTAAAAAGAATGGGAGGGGGAGAGGAGTGGGAGGTGAGTGGTGTTTACAGGAATTCTTTGGTTTTTTTTCAGTTTGAGGACTGGTTGGTATCCGGTAATGTGAGGATATGAATAGTTTTCAGGTGATTGTCTGCTCAATAAATTGAGAGATGAAGCAAGCAATTGCCGATCTGTAACTGAGAATGAGAAGGATTATAATTAGTGACTTTATCTTCAATTGAGGTCGATGGGTAGGGGAGAAAGGCCAGAACTGACGGGGGTGGGGGGGTAGCCAGAAGGAAAAAAAGAAGGAAGAAGAAAATTTGGTTTCTTCGGGGAGAAAGTCTTGGAAGGTGCCCTGTAGCCACAGATTTTTAGAGGCTTCAAGAAGGTCATTTCAACTTTGAACGTGTGAGAGTAGCCAGGCATCCTGAGAATAGTTATAGAGAAAAGGGAAAAATCGGAGAGGAATGTTATACATTTATTAGGAAGCGGATTCTTCAGGGATCCTGGTGAGTTTAAGGTGGTGGGGGACAGTACTTGTGACTTCTACTGATAGTTTTTCAACATTGGAAGTTTTTCTGTAGGACACAGTTTTATTTGGGATCCGTGAATCCAAACTGGGGGATCCACAAGGCGAACAGCTGTGGGGGTGCCGTAAAGAACTGTGTGAGAACCTGTCCAATGAGGAGATAAAGTCTTGCGGGGCAAGGGAGATTTAAGGAGAACTTTTTACCCCACCAACTGGTCTGTGACTTTCTCTGCTGAGGGTTGGGGTAATAGCTGACTGGTTTGGGGGCCTCTGTGGAAGAAGCCCCGAGGGACTCTTGTGTGGTCCTGGGAGTATAGGCGGAAAGGCTATCAATAAGCCTTTAAATGGTTCCATTTTGTGAAGGCAAGTTTGAAGTCTTTTGTGAGTTAGAAAGGAAAAAAACCTGGAAAGTCCTGGCTTCGTGGGGGCAGGCCTGCAGGCAGGTACCTGTATATCTCAGGAATTTCCAGACTACTCCCTAAAGATGAATGACTGCCTCCTTGGATGGTCTATTAGTCAAGCATTCAAACAGTTTATTCCCCTAAACCTTGTTTCCTGGTTTTGTTTTTGATTACTTAAAATAAGAATAGCTTTAGATAATGTTAGTGAAGTGGTTGTGGGTTAATCTGTAGACCCATAGGAGCAAGGCAGTGACAGGCCTGGGGCTAAGGTTTAAGTCATGTGTTTATTGATTAGTTGTGCCTATATAAGCTTGGGTGGAAGAAATAAAGTTGCTGCATGCCATGAGAGAGTTATTCCCCAGACAATTTCATTGCAGGTCTTAATCTCTGTGGTACCGCACCACACAACTTTCACACAACATGGGAGAGGTCCACATACTTCTCCAACACTGGGACAGCTTTGAATGGAGGAAGTGTCTGGAAGTTCAGCCATCTGAGGAAGGTCAAGGTTTATTCTCAGTCTGGATTTAGGTTTTGAAATAGGGCATAGTTGGCACTGGGAGTCTTCAAAGGGAACATTTGTACAGCAGAAATGTAGGAAGGACATAATCTCAGAGCAAAGAACTGTGCATTAATTAAATAGAATTAAATAGAATTACTTTTCTAAAGGAATGATTTTTCCCCATTTGCCAGGAACCAATTGCCTCAGTCCAGCCATCAAGGCCAGCTGAGCAGACTTCCTGAGCAGATAACCAGGGAGGGGCTTCTGTGATCTCAAGTCTTAGGGATGGGGGTGGAGAGGAGGGCTGCATGATTTCCTTGTCTCAAGGAAGGGATAACTGTAATAGTTATCATTTTTGCATTTCTAGAATCTCTGGCTGATGGATGGGGTCTGAGTTCCCAACTTGCTTCTTTTGAGACATTCCTTTCTCTACTTGGGATGGTTGTCTTAAGGCCTTTCAGGAATCTTCCTGAGGACTGCGTTCCATTGATTTATGAAACAGAAACATTTGCTCTCTCATTGCCACACCTTTCCTTCCAGTGGCATCCTCTACATTTTTGTCTTTAGCTCTTCTTTGGGAAGAGGAGGGATGGGTGGAAAAAGAAAAACTTAAAAAGGCCCCTATGACCTTTGTTGTAGCAGGGAATTGAATTTTTAAAAGATCGTTATAAAGACCCAAAAGAAAGACACAAAAGAAAGAAACACAAATAGTGTAACTCTTCTGACATTATTCCTTGAGCGTAAATCTTGGGAGACCATGACAATAAATTGCTATTTAGGCAGGTTTCAAGTTTATAGAGCGGATGAAGGAGTGAGGAGGGTGTGGAGGAAGAACAGTGTGTCTATGGAGCTGGCCACCAGGCCCTGTCTCTGATGGAGAGGTGGTGGGGCATCTGCTGTAAGGAGTTGCACGGACAAGCAAGATAGGAGCATGGCTGTGCAGGTCACTTCCCAGGGCCAGGGCCTCTGCTGGGCCACAGTCTCTTGCTGAAGTGGACTTGCCAGGACTCACTGCCTCTTGTGACATTGGTGGTCTTATCTGTACTCAGAGTTGGGCACCTTTCAGGAATCACAGGAGCAAATGTGTCATGTCCTCCCACATCCTGCAATTTGGCCACTTCAGGAAGATACTGTCCTTGAAATATCTCAATATACAAGTAAGTATAAAGGGACACTCAGCACAGCAGAGTGAAAGTATAGGGAAAAGACCTCTCATACCTGGGTTTTTGGGATGAAATATAGGAAGAAAAGACCTCTCAGACCGTGTTTTGGGGATGAAGTATAGGGAGAAAAGCCCTCTTATACCTGTGTTTTTGGGATGATACTGGTCCTAACTGGAGCATCACCTGCATCCCACACCTGAGCAACCCAAAGCAGATACTCTGTTACATTTGATTTTTATCTAGATGGCGCCAGTTAATATCTCTTAGCAGAAAATTACTTATCTACTCTATGGATTTATTCTTGTAACATGCTAATGATTGCTTTATACCTTATTTTTAGGGGCCTTTGGAAATAGCTCTTTCTTACACTAAGTATCAATAGTGACAAGGACTGACAGAGCTTAGCTATGGCCTAAAAATCCTGTTCAAACCCTTTTCTCTAGACAACAGACTATATAGCACTTATTCTTACTGAGTTACCCAATTGTATATCTGAAAAAAAATTCACAAATGTTTATAAAATCATTATTTAAGCTTTCTTCCTGAATAAAAAATCTTGATGAGTTAGGAGATTGAGAATGTTTTAGAGAGGAAAAGAGAGATGGGAAGGAAGAAATTAAGGAAGTTTTTTTTTTTTTTTTTTTTTTTTTTTCTTGAGACAGAGTCTCAAGCTATCTTCCTAGGTAGAGTGCTGTGAGCGCTGTTGTTAAGTATACTAACTTAGATCCTGAAACGATAGATATCGATAGAAAAACGTTATCATGACTTTTTTCTTTAACCAAAGTTACCCTGACATCAAACTTAAGCTAAGGCGTTTGGAGCACGGACCCCTAACATCCCAGGCCGTGATCTTAGACACAGCCTTTAAGGTTTACATGGGACAAAATGATGTTTTCCGAAGAGAAAATAAAAAAAAAATCTCAAACCCAAGATTATCAAATGCTAGCTCAAAACATTATAAACAGTGTCACTAAGGCCATCATTCCTAACCTGCCTAAGTCATCAGGAGCCAAAGGCCACCTCATGACTCAACCACCTGGACCGTGCTACAAATGTGGTGAAGAAGGCCACTGGGTACCACGTTGCTCCAACCCCAAGCCCCTGCCAGGGCCATGCCCTCTCTGCAAAAGAAAGGGCCACTGGAAGGCTGACTGCCCCTTGGCTCAGAGAGGACCTGGGGCCAGCCAACCTGTGGCACCTACGGCAGACTTGTTGGGGCTTGCCTCTTCTGAAGACTGACAACACCCTGGCTTCTCTCACCTGTCGAAGATCACCTCTGCGGAGCCAAAGGTAACCCTGATTGTGGCAGGTAGGATGATTGCCTTCCTATTAGACACAGGAGCTAGCTTCTCAGTTCTTAAAGAGTTCAGTGGTCCTACCTCTCTGTCGCCTACCTCTATTGTCAGGGTAGAGGGTTTTCCCCACCATCCACTTCAAACTCCTTTTTTACACTGCATGATTTACAATAATTTCTCATTTATACATTCCTTTTTGGTGTTGCCTGCCTGTCCATTTCCCCTTCTGGGACGTGACATACTTTCCAAATTAAGTACCACCCTCACTTTTGATTTTAAATTAATAGATGCTGACCCATCTCCTGCCTCATCTCCTTCTGCCTCACTCTACCTCGTCCTTTCCCAAAGCCATCAAAGATTCGTTGCCCTGGCCCATTCCACCAGAGCAGGTAAACCCTAAGGTTTGGGATACTAAACCCCCCTCAATTGCCTCCTGCTCTCCAGTTCTTGTTAAGCTAAAAAAAAACCTCTGTTTTTCCTTCTCAATGTCAATATCCACTTCCCCAATCTAGTCTCCTGGGACTTCAACCTATTATACAGGATCTTCTAGCAAAAGGATTTTTGCAACCTGCCCACTCACCATATAATACTCCCAAACTAACAATTAAAAAACCTAATGGCATCTATCACTTAGTACAAGATCTAAGACTCATCAACTCTGCGGTCATTCCTATACACCCAGTAGTCCCTAATCTATACACTCTCCTATCCTCTGTCCCCACCACTTATTTCTCTGTGCTAGACCTCAAGGATGCCTTCTTCTCCATTCCCTTACACCTTGATTGCCAAGACCTGTTTGCCTTCACATGGACTAATCCTACTTCTCAGACTTCTTCCCAACTTACTTGGACTGTACTCCCCCAGGGATTTCGTGACAGCCCCAACTTATTTAGCCAGACATTATCATGAGACCTCCAGTCCTATGATCCCTCTCCTTCAACCTTGGTCAGTATGTTGATGACCTCCTACTCTGTAGTCCTACCTTACATGTTCCCTCAATTTCCTTGCAGATAGGGGATATCGGGTCTCTCTCTCAAAGGTTCAGTTATTCCAACAGGAAGTCACTTACCTTGGTGTCCTTTCCGCCCCAGGCTTCAAAGCTATTACCATAGACAGAAAAAGCCTTCTTCGTGACTTTCCTCTACCCACCACAAAACAAGAACTCCTCTCCTTTTTAGGATTAGCTGGATACCTCAGAGCATGGATTCCCAACTTTTCTCTCCTAGCTGCTCCTTTATATAATACTACTCGAGATGACCCTCATGAGCCTCTCCTAACCTCCATTTCCAGTTCCTTTAAATCTCTACAGTGTGCTTTATTAGAAGCTCCAGCCCTCCACCTTCCTGATCTCTCTCACCACTTCCTCCTATATGTCACAGAAAACCATGGGTTTGCTCTCGGCGTGCTTGGACATCAGCTAGGCCCCACCCTTGCTCCAGTTGCTTATCTCTCAAAACAGATCACACTGTTCGAGGTTGGGCCTCTTGTCTCAAGGCGTTGGCAGCCGCAGTCACTCTAATACAAGAATCAGAGAAACTCACTTTCAGTTCCCCTACTACTGTCCTGTCCCCTCATTCTCTATCTGATCTTTTAACATACAAAAACTTCAAACCTTACCACCATGCCGCATTCTTAACCTTCAAACCTCTCTTATCTGACCCATCATCATCTTTTAACACATGCCCCACACCAAATCCTACATCCCTCTAACCTATTCCTTCTGACTCATCACCTACTCACAATTGCCTTCAAACACTAGACACTCTTCTCCCTTACCTCTCCAACATACAAGAATGACCTCTTCCTGATACTAATCTCCTCTGTTTTTTGGATGGCAGTTCCTTTATGTATGAGGGAACTCGTAGAGCAGGCTATGCAATTGTGTCCTCCAATGAGATCATCGAGGCACACTCTCTTCCCTCTTCCACCACTAACCAACAAGCAGAACTATTAGCACTACCCAGGGCCTTCACCCTAGCACGAGATAAACCTCTCACTATCTATACGGACTCTAAGTACGCATTCCACATGTTACTGTCCCATGCAGCTATATGGAAAGAGCAAGGCTTATGTAACACCAAAGATAACCCCATTCTTAACTCTCACTTTATTGTCAAACTACTAGAAGCTTCTAAATTGCCTAAGGCTATAGGCATTGTCCATTGCTGTTCACATCAATCTAACCACTCACCTATATCAAAGGGTAACAATTATGCAGCACGTGTTACCCTATATCAAAGGGTAACAACCATCCGACACTCATCTCCTGACACCTTCTCTCACCTCCTACTTATTTCTGCTCCTATTGCTGCTACAGTAAAGGAAAAGAATCAACCTCCCACTTGTGACCTCCTCATCTATCTCCACAAGTTGTTTCACCCCAACTCTCAGACTTTACTATAATTTCTCAAAGCTTTCTTTCCTCTCTCACAGATAGATTCAGAATTTCTAAATCAAGTTACATCATCCTGTGAGATCTGCCAGCGCTCCAACCAACAAAGTTTTGCCTTCCACACTATGCAACTCACCAGGCTAGGGAACTTCTTCCTAGAACAGACTGGCAACTTGGTTTCACACACATGCCTAAGATCAAACGTTATAAATACCTCTTAGTATTAGTAGATACCTTCTCAGGTTGGATTGAAGCCTTTCCTACCACAAACAAGAGGGCTACCACTGTTGCCTCTATCATACTCCAAGACATTATTCCCCACTTTGGGATCCCCTGTTCTTTACAGTCTGACAATGAACCTGAATTCACCTCCCCCATTTCTCAAACCTTAACCAAAGCCTTAGGTATCCCATGGCACTTCCATATTCCTTTCCATTCTCAGTCTTCAGGGAAAGTTGAAAGTTCTAACAGATCCCTAAAATCTGCCTTAACCAAACTTTCCTTGAACTTCACTTAGACTGGGTTACTCTTCTACCTCTGGCACTTCTATACCTACATTCCCTGCCAAAAAAACCCCTCCAACCTCTCTCCTTTTGAGTTAGTGTTTGGCACTACAAGAGGAATGTTTTTTCTTTGTTGATGAGTCTGGAAACCCACTCTGGGTTGCACTTCTACCTTTTCTCACACCTATAGTTGTCATCCTTGGGCTGGTGGCTGTGGCTCCATGCATAACTTGTTTTATTCAAACTCAACTCTCAAAATTGTCTCAACAGGTAACTACTCAGTTGGTGCTCCAAACCCACACTCCAGATACAGTTCCTAACCTACAACAAAAAGAAACTGTTCTTTGTGAATGGGCTACACTCTACTCCAGGCCACAAGACTTTCCTGAACACTGCTTCTAAACAGCCACCCCTAAAAGGGCAGTCTGAAAGCAAAAACTTACATCTTCCCAGAGAAAAAGATTATAATCATCCTGTAGTTGGCCAATTGAAACTATATGCCCCTCTCAGTAGGAAGAAACTACAGAAGAAAGAACTTGATGTCCCCTATCCCAAGGCCAACCCCCTATTTTTAGCATATCAAGAAGGGAGAATGTTAGGTAATTGCCCCAGAAAAGCCCCTTCCCCAGAAAGCCCTTTCCTGCTTTCAACAGACCAAGACTAGCTGTCTCACTCTTAAAGTTACAGCTCTTTTCCAAGCACAGGGAGTTGCCTAATAGACATCTCCTTATCTCCCAGTTGCAAAACTTACCTCATCTCCTTGTCCCAATTACCTGTTGAAAATTTCGAACTTATGGCCTGCCGCTAACAGCTCTTCCCACCAGAGCAGTAACTCCTTATTGGCTATTCTACCATCCCGTCACCATTCTGAGACTTCCCCTAAATGAACCTATATAAAGGTGCACTTTTCTTTTGGTCTCTCTCTCTCTTTTCTCTCCTCCTTGGTGCTGCTCTGCAGCATCCCTCGCCAACAAAGACCTTTTGTACAAGCCTTGGTGATCTGTGAGGTCTCTGCCAGTTGAGTGGTGCCCTTTCAGATTTCAGGGACTGTGACTCCTCTCAGGTTCTATACCCAGGCCTTCATTGTACTGTGGTGGGGGTTAATGTACATATGGGTTTTCACTTTTCACTGTGTCACATATTGAGGACTGTGTCTGATTATGAGGTGCCTTCACATTCATAAAAGCTATAAAGGAGTCATCTTTTGTTCTTAGTGGTGTGGGTTCACAGATCACACACCCTTGTCTCCTCCCCTTTTCCCAAAGTCCAATTAAGACAAATCTCTTGAGGAATTTCCTCAGGTTTCAGCTGTGCATTGACTAGCCAGTTCCCAGTATGTGGCTGGAGCAGGTCATGTTGATGGTCTTAAAAGTTACCTTTGCTCCCCATGGGGCAGTGAAACCTTCTTCAGCCAGCTGTGATAAATCCAGGTGAGGGTCCATTCCACCTTCACTACCATGCATGTGGTCAGGATGATGGTGTAGAGTCCCTTCTACCTTAGTTTGAGGGGGACGAGGTTCTGATCCTTGTCCCAGACCTGATCCCTTTGATCCCTTGAAAGAGGAAGGATGTAACAGACGCAAAAGACTAAACAAAACACAGTTAATTGCCCAAGTGGAGATCTTCCTTGCTACTCTTCCTGGGGCTTCTGCCTATTCAATTCACTCTCCCCCAGTTCTTTTAGGAGTCCCTGCTAAATTGCAGAGGATTGATGGAGGCCTGTTTGAACAAGACCAGTGGCAAGGCCTGTACCCATTTAAGCTTTGCTTCCTGGTAGAGTTTACTCTTATGGCCCTGTTCATGCACTGTACCCTGCCTGAGCTTTGAGGCCTATGTGCCACAGAGTTTCCAGGTGATATTCAAAGCTTTAGTTATCATTTGCACTATTTCTGTTATGAAGGCTAGCCCATAGTCAGATTTAAACCAGAGTGGCAACCTAAACCATGGGATGATTTCTCTGGGCAACACTTAATACTTCAGGAGCCCTCTTCATCCTGGTGGGGAAGGCTTCCACCTATTCCAAGCATGTGCAGACCAGAACTAGTAAACACCAGTTTACTCTATATCTGGACAACCCAGTATAGTCCATTTGCACATCTTTAAAAGGGGCTTCCCTGTAGAACTGAATTTTAGGCGGCAGGGATGATCCCTGCCTAGTATTGTGCTGGTTGCATGTCACACAATGCTTGCTGACTTTCTTAGCAAGGGTGGCCAACAGGGGAATGTAAAAGTATCTCCCCAGAAGCCTCTTAATTTTCTTTTGCCTCTGTCCTAAGTGCATGGCCTTATGCATACAACCTTTATAACCAACCTTGGATTTTTACACAGTAAGCTTTGATATTCGGTGAGCGTATGGTACACAGACTCTTATGTTTAGTCCCAAAGTCAACTTATCAGCCTCTTGCACCAGCATGGCAGTGGCTACAGGTGTTCTTAGGCATGGGGACCATCCTTTCAAGACTCCATCAAGTTGCTTTGAGACATAAGCAATTGGTCTTGCCCATGATGCTACATTCTGGGTGAGCACTTCCCCAGCTGTTCTATTTTTTCCTCATACATACAGTTCAAAAAGCTGGGTCAGGTCAGGGAGGCCTAGCACCAGGGCTGCCCATAGTCTTTCCTTTAGCCTCTTGAAGGAATTTGTGGGTATAAATTTGGATTTATACTCTGTTGGCCCTTTCTCTCCCCACTTTGTAACTTCATACAATAGTGTGGCCAGTTTGTATGTTTCACACAGTCTTTCATGGAAATCCCCAGGGCTTTCATCTGGTTTCTGTATGACCTCAGCCACTTTGCATATGTTTATGGCTTTCTGACTCTCTTACACTGACAGGGACGAAGTCAAGGTTGGGTCCAGGGTAAGAGAATGAAACCATTTAGCAGTTACCTACAAACATTTACAAATTCAGAATTTCAAGGCTAAGGTTGACATGAGAACATTAATATTCTTATTTATAGACTTAGCACAGTTCTTAAGATAATACGTACAGAACTGATCCAAAGTTCTGGTAATTCAAGTGAATACTCCTGAACATCAGATGAGAGTGGGGCAACTTATGAGACCATGTTACAGTCACACCATTTACTGGGAAATTCTCATTCAGGTTCCAATTTTTCCTAAGGTTCTATATAGATAGAGCAAATAGAGTTTAATACTGCACAAATTTTCCAGTGTGGCTAATAGGTGACTTTTTTTTTTTTTAATCGTTAAATCATAGGTGACCTTTGTTGACTCTTAAGGCTTGAGAGTAAATATAACTACTGTACATAATTCTATATTCTTTGGTCAGTCTGCAGTTTTAGTAAAACAGTCTCATTTTATGAGCTGGAATTGCAGATAAGGCTAGAATTGTCCATACAGGTGGGCTGCATTTTTTTTTCCCCTCTTTTGAACCATTTTTCTATCTATGATTTCTCACTTTACTAAAAACAAATTATAGAAGAACTAATTCAATTGCCAAAATAAACTGTATTTACAGTATACTGGGTCTGATTATTTGCATAAAGTGCAGCAAGAATAATTAATAGCCATCTAGGCTTTTTTTTCCTTTTAAAATTGGCTTTGCTAGAACTTTTTATGAGGAATCTCAGGTTAGACTTGAAAGGTTTTCATGAGCCCAGGTTTCATCTGTGCCATTAGATACCTGTATGCATTGGGTAAATTCCTCTTGGCTTGAGGTCTCCAAGCACATTGTGATTCCTCGACCTGTCAGAAAGTGAGCTTCTTTACTCACCACAGCTCAGGAAATGTTATTGGTGAGGTATTTTCCCAGTCTTTTCAAGGGGCTTTTTTAATTGGCCTTATAAAGTCAACTGTAGGGGCAGTGCCTGTGGCTCAATGGAGTAGGGTGCCGGCCCCATATGCCAGAGGTGGCGGGTTCAAACCCAGCCCTGGCCAAAAACTGCAAAAAAATAAAAATAAAAAAATAAAGTCAACTGTAGTTCCTTAATGCAGTCTAGACACCTCTGGAAATGCTATTTCAGTTAAAGCCTTAGTAAAATAACCAGTGCCTTCATTATGTCCTACAGAACAAAACAGATTTTTATTGAACTTATGCAAATAACTGTATTGTCAAAAATTAAGAATACTTACAAATGGTTTTCAAATTCTGGAGAACTCAAGGAGAGAGAAAAAGTATACGTTTCAAATTCTGCCTATAAGTACATACATTGCTGAAATTTACAAACATCTCAAGAGATAGAAAATGGCTTTCTTGACTTCTGGAAAAACAGAACACAGATAAAAATTACCAATGTTTTTTTAAAAAAAGCCGTAACAAATCAGCTTGGTTCCATGTAATTGATTTCTGTTCTGTTTGAAGTTAGGGTAGCAATACTCATGCACATATTAGCTTTCTAATTAAAGCCCTTGAAGTTTGCTTTTAGCCTGATGATATTTAATTTTCAAAGTCATCAGAAATTTGAATTTGAGAGAATTCACCAGCCCTCTCTACTATTTCCTTTGAAGAACAAACTTTGGACTCAGCCAGTTACAAAAAACACTTTCTGAGGTGAATTAAAGTTATTACTGACAATATACACTAAGACCAATATTTTATAATATTGGAACATATATACAAACATAATCCACACAAAATCAACTACCATTTCATATTTGACAATATTTCCTATACATTTTTAACACACCGAATAAACCTGCTATGTCTTTCTCAGACTTTCAGTGGTCTTAATATTTCAAAATGACCAAATTTAGAGTTTTGATTTTGGAAGGTTTGTTAAATAGCAAAAGCTTAAAACATTTGTTCAAACAGGATTATAAGCCAAAAGATTCTGAAGGCAAAACATAGTTCACTGGATCACATGCAAATTCCTTCATAAATTTCCCTTTTATAAAGCCTTATTTAACCTGCATAGACAATTTCAAACATTCTAAACTTCCTTTCATTTTTGCTCTGCCTTTCATTTGTTTCAGGACAAAATTTACCACACAAGATCCTTTCTTATACAATACCATTTTCCTTTCTGTCTAATTTTTCTTACTTTCAAAAACCCACTTTTCACTAAATAGGATCACAGTTTACTATGAAGTTGATTATTCACTTGGCTAAACTGGTAATTAGAAAGTTTAAAAGGCAAGAATCTTATTCTTTGACAAAGACTCAATTTCCCAAACAGTTTTAACAAACAAATTACCGTATATACTCGAGTATAAGCTGAGTTTTTTCACCACAAAATTTGTGCCGAGTTCGGGTTTTTCGGCACAAAAACTCGGCTTATACTCGAGTATATACGGTGTCACATTTTGCAAATGAGAGACATTTTATGGAATATAACCTTGATACAGAATTTTCCCATTCAGGTCTGGATAGGGACCCCCTATAGGAAACCATATAACTCAAGGAAAGGAGAACTGAGAATTAAGCTCTGAACATTCTGTGACTATAAGAAACACCTGTGATATAATATCTCGGTAATATGACATCATGGTGATAAGGGCATGGGGAAGGGATTTGGCTCTCCTTAACAGGAGAGCATGAGCATTAGTGCTTGGCAGTCTCCACACCTGTGGTATAAATAGTCACAGGATCATTTCTATAAATAGCTGCAGAAGAGATTAGTCTGGATTCCTTTGTTCATTCTCTCATGGGCTCACTCACTCTAACTTTTACTCCTCCTACTCAGACGGCACCTGCTCAGTGCCCTTCCATGAAGACTGCTAAGATTCACTCTTCTACTAAGATTGTTTCACTCCCTCGAAGACTGTGTTTCTCTCTCTTTCTCTCCCCTGCTAAGACAAATTGCTCTCTGGCACCTAAGAGGAGTTGATCCTGAACAAGGTAGCACAGTGGTCTGCATCCAGACAGTTTCATGGGCTGGAGCTGGAGACCTGGCATCCTGGGCCCTGACAACCCCTCATTTGTTAGGCTCAGCTGAGCTCAGAAATCAGATCCCCATCTCTAGGCACAAGCAGCTGCACCCTGCAGGCCACACCCTCTGATCTCCAGCAAGGCCATGAACAATACAGCCTGAAATGTTTTGAGAGTTTCCACCTTGATCAGGGAGTACACACCCTAATGCTTCCCCTATGACAAAAACTGCAAAGACCTAATAACCTTGCCCCAGGGAAGGGACTGCATTCATTTACCGTATATACTCGAGTATAAGCCGAGTTTTTTTTGGCACAAAATTTGTGCCAAAAAACCTGAACTTGGCACAAATTTTGTGCCGAAAAAACTTGGCTTATACTCGAGTGTATACGGTATTTGTTAAAACACTCATTCAGCTTATAAAGGTGTTTTTCCACCTACTAACTCCAGGCCAAAATTTCCCTTAGGGCCAATATTTATGCCTAGACAAAGGACTCATCCAGGAGACCTCCGACTTGGGTCTCTTCCCTTCTGCCAGAAGCTCTGATGCTCTCTACTCCTTCTGCATGCCCCTCTGTCTAACAAAATCCCATTTTATCTCTGATCTGTGGCATGTGAGACCACTTCTTGAGTCCCCGAGACCAAGGACTCACTGAAGAAAGAAACTCCAGTAATAAAACCACAACACAGGCATCCTTTCTGATGTCTTTTCACTGCCCACCTAAGTCTCACATGGCCATGTGGCATCAAAGATGGCCACCAAGAACAGAACCCGTATCCGAGACAGAAAGCAGAAAACCCAGAACATCCAATTTCTTACAGAATATCCAGGGTGCAAAGTTGGAGCAAGGAAGAAGGGGCCAGGTCAGCTAGACTGCCCTGTAGCTGCTGGCCCAAGTATGGGGAACATAGGCCTCACAGAATTCAAAGACTCAACATCAAGAACATTAAGCTCACAGTCATATCTAGCAAACTTAGAAATATTAGAGGGGGCAGTTTTATAATCTTTGAACATTTGAGCTTTAATCACAGGGTTAAAACTAATTTTAACTTAAAGGATAGCACAATCACCTGAACATCAAGGCTTTTGAGTCATTTCTGTTCATACAAAGTTCTCAATCTCCCCAGAGACATGGTTACAGCAGTCTTCTGTAAGCCCTTTTTCAAAATGCTTCATTCAGCACAGTTGCCAATGGGCTAGGCTTCCTCTCATGTTTCCCATTTCTTTTCCAGACAAACCACAAACACTTTATGGGGTAAGAATGGGGCCACAGATGGGGTAAAATTAGGGATACAGACAGGGGCCACTCACACAGTTGTTTCACCCTGTGAAGAGGGGGGCTGGAGCCCTACCTATTGTTACCCATCTCAGTCAGTTATTTAAGTGGGTTATTTTAAGTGGGAGAATGTTCAGAACTAGCAGGATGTGGCAGCTTGTGCTGGGTGGCCGTGCTGTGTACTGAATGCATCACCCCTCTCTCAGAGAGTCTGCCCACTTCACAGTGACAGGGGCCCTCCATGAACCAGGTCCTGCCCCCTTTGTGGGAGGAGCTCTCATCCACTGATTAGTCAACAATGGGCCATAATTAGCTACCCCCTCTTATAGTTGGGAACAACTCTTGAATGCCACCCCAGTTCCCAGGTCTTTGAGGAACTGGCTGCACCTGCTGCATCCCTTCTCCTGTGCCCCATCCTGCTTTCCTCTTTTCTCTTCCCCACAGGTATCTCTCCCAAGAGCGCCCTCTAGTGACCTCACGTGCACATCTAAAACTCAGACTCTGCCTCCCAGGGAATCCAATTTGTGACCGATGGGCACTAAATAAATAAGCTTTACTTTATGGGTCTGGCAAGAATTTACGTGTGTGATATGTCTTGGAGACGATACAAGTTAAATAACACTTAGTTCTAAGTATAATAATTACAGATTTCTCCCTAATTACCATTGTTGTTAGAAATGTAACATTTTCTAAGTTAAATAAAATCTGGCCTGGAGCTCTCTCTTGAAGTCAGTAGACAATGTGCTGTATTAGTTATTCTCTGTGGCTTTTTCCCCACCATGTGGGCTGTGCTAAGATCCCAGATCTCAGGTCTGAGAAAATGTTGGTGGGAAGTTGGATGGGCCCCGGCATCTTCTCACAAGCAGGCGACTGTCCTGTGGCACCCTTCACCCTGTGGGGCCTGGACCCCTCACTGCTGGTCCAAGTACTGACATACTGAGGCCCACAGCCTCCTGTAAAGCCACACATGTCCTCTTTATTATGGAGCAGGAAATATTTTAACAACCCATTTCCTTGAAATTCCAGGCCTTATTCAGCAATTTCCTATTTACAACAAGGGGATTTTATTCTTTAAGCAGCAACTGCTGGCTGCCAGCCAGTCAGGAAAGTGACAGAGCCCGAGACGAGCTGGCTAAATTTCACCTCTCCTCAAGGGAGGAAAAACGATAATATTCTCTATCCCAGAAGCAGAGTGTAGAAGTGACCTGATGTCTGATTCCTGTACTGGGGGATAAATGGTTCCACTTTTATGAGGATGCCTATCTTTTCTTGGTTGGAGTCGTGAAGTGGCTCTCATCTACCCCTATTATAACAAGTTGGGTTGGGAAGCTGTTGCTAACAGGTGGATCAGAGAGGCTGTGATCCAGCCCTTGTCATATGTTGAGTTATGCCCCCCTCCCAAAAGATATGTTGAAGCTTAACCCTCAGTGCCTCAGAAATGACCTACGTAATTTGGAGATATGGTCTTTGCAGATATTATTAGTTCAGTTGAGGTCTTACTGAAATAGGTACCTGGGCCTTTAATCCATTGCAATTGTGTCCTCATAAGAAATGGAGAAGAAACACAGAGATACAGATAAGGGAGAGGCGAGTGTCTCATGATCATGGAGGCAAGATCAAGTCTGAAGTTGCAAGCCCAGAAAAGACCAAGGCTTCCTGGCAAATAGCCAGAAACCAGGAAGAGGCGAGAAAAGATTTTCCCCTGCGTGTCAAGGATGGCGTGGTCCTGCCGACACCTTCATTTTGGACTTCTAGCCTCCAGAGATGTGAGAAGATAAATACCCATGTGGTGAGCTGCCGAGATGTCAGTGCATAGCTACAGCGGCCCTAGGAAGTGAACACAGCCATTATCACAAAGCCCTGATCGTGAAGTCAGAAATATCCTTGGCATTCTGCCACGTGTTCCAAAATTGATCCAGGCATTATTCCCAAAATAGACGCCTTCTAACTGCTTAGGGAAACAGTCTACTTCAGATCCTCTGGTCACAAGCATCATTGTAGGACAGGGGAGCTGAGAGGTCCGTTTCCAGCTCAGGGAAATTAGTGAGGCGGAAAGAGAAGCTGAGAGGATTCCAGGAACGGAGAAGTACTGGCTGGTTGGGGTCCGGGAGGAATTTCCTTATGGGATTTACAGTTTCTTTACAATTTCCTTACGCAGTTTACAGTTTCTGAGGAGAAGCTCTAGAAGGAAATGTGGCAGTTACCTGGTACCACGTAGTGTCTTGTTTCATGTGGAGGAAACGAAGATCTGGGAAGATTATGTGTCTTGCTCAGAGGCCCAGCTGAGACCCGGTGGGGCTGGGACTTCAGCCCCAAGCACCCTGTGATGCAGGCTGGGGTGCTTTTCCCTGCTCTCAACTCCCTCTCAGGCCTGTCAAAGAAATGTGCACAGTTAGGAAGCAATTCTGAGCAAGCTCTACACTGACTTCTCAAAACTAGTAGGGTAAACCGATTGGGCGGTGGGGAATGGGTTCATCTGTCCACGCTGTTCTAGAAGGCAGTGTTAAGGCTACAAATGGTCTAGGCTTTTGCAACAGATAATAGTATTTAGATCCTAGCTGTGGGATTACAGGCCAGCTGGCTTTAGGAAAACAAATTTAAACTCTCTGAGCCAGAATTTATCTTCTGGATAGTTAGATAATTACAACTTTATAGGACTGATGAAAGATTAGATGAGGGATCTTTTGTAAAAAGCTTGTCCTAGAATAGACGCCCCCTAAGTTTAGTTGTCTTTGTTTCCTTAGTTCCATGTCTTAAAGTTTTAACCTAATACAATAATTAATATAGTGACATAATACTATTACCTCTGTTGCCACTACTAAAAAATAGATAAGATTTACTGAGTAAATGCTAGACACTATATCACAATGGCTTTGTGTGAGATACTAATGAGAATAATTACAGTTACAATTATTAACCTCATTCTTTGGATGAAAAAAATGAAGCTTAAAGGAATTAAGAAACTTGCTCAGGCTCACACAGCTTGACAGTGGGGAAACTGGAATGGGAACAGTCTGTATTTTCTGTGTCAAACATGAGAATCAAGAAGAGCAACATTGGGTCCCCAGACCACTAGGAGACTAGAGCCCCTTCACATTGCAAGGCAAGAACCTAAAGGTTGTTCATGTCCAGTTCCTCACAGTTACCAACAGGTGGCAGTTTGTCCATTTACAGCACTGCTGACATGTCCATAAACTTAATGAGTTGGTAGAGCTGGTTGTGGCTTTTCAGCCTGCGCCAGTAAGTCATGTGTAGCTAAGTTAGGGGAACTGTGCAGGCCAACCTAGTATTTTAAATGTTGGACTAGTTTCTAGCCATTCCATCTATTGTGCTCAAGTCCCATAACCAAATGGACCATATAGTCTGTACATCCATATGATCCTTGAACCCTCCTTATAATATCTCTCCTTCATGATTATTCAGATTACTTGGACACCTTCAAACGTGAGAAGCACACCGCCTTTTAAGGAAGCCCTTTCAATATTACAGAACACCAACTGAAAATTCTATTTGTAGATTAAAGATCTAAATATGAAAAACTAAACCTTTCATAATATCAAGAAAAAATACAGATGCTCCTAGACTTACATCCTGATAAGTCTATAATAAGTTGAAAATATTGTAAGTTGAAAATGTATTTAATATACATAACCTACCTAATATCATAGCTCAGCCTAGCCTACCTTAAATATGTTCATAATGCTTACATCAGCCTACAGTTGGGCAAAATCATCTAACACAAACCTGTTTTATAATAAAGTGTTGACTATCTCATGCAATTTGTTGAATATAGTTCTGAAAGAGAAAAAGAGCATAGCAATATGGGTACTTGAAATGAAGTATCTACTGAATGTTTATCACTTTTGCACCATTGTAAAGTTGGAAAATCTTAAGTAAAATCATTATAAGTCAGAGAAAATCTGTGTAGAAAAATATCTTTATAAGGTATGGGGAAGAAATTGTTTCTTAATAAAAATAACCATAGGAAATGATTGATACAACTGCTTATATTAAAATTAAAAATCTCTATGATCATCCCTTTGAGGATACAGGGAGCCAGCAAGGGACTTCTGGACCCCAGGAGGAGGACAAAAACAGTGGAAAACTGGCAAGTGGCTGCATGTGTTCAATCGACCTAATCATGCCAGCAACCGTGAGTACAAGCAGCAGTGAGACTGCAAACTGGAAAGGCCTTACCTGTGAACTGTTTTGGTGTTCTTGGACTTGGCGCTCAGTTGAGCTGCCTTGGGGAGAGCTTGAGCAAAAGTGTGGAGAACTTTGGGCATTGTCTGGG
>CAUYPK010013716.1:0-14315 GCA_963574355.1 Loris lydekkerianus | reverse complement strand
AAATGTCTTGGCACGGTAACTGGGAAAATGCCAGGAAGGCTATGTTAGCGATTGTGATAAAAATGTGTCAAATGGTCTGTGAAGCTAGTGTATGATGCCCCATAATCATATCAATGTATGCAGCTATGATTTAATAAATTAAAAAAAATTGTTTAATAATCGATAAAGAAAATAAGACACAAAATATGAATAAAAATTGATAGAATAAAACATTTAAAATGAAAAAAAAAAAATAAAAGAGGAAATCATTAACTTCCTTTACCATAACAACAATGAAGACACAAGATACTAGAACCGGTGGTATACAACAATCATGGGAGAAAAAATTATCACTGTAGATAGCTACATTCCAAAACAGAAAGAGAGTGCATCCACAAACTCACAAGTCATCTTATGGAATTGGAAAAAGAACAATTTAAGCCTAAACCCAACAGAAGAAATGTCCAAAATTAGATCAGAGAATAATGATATTAAAAAGAAAAGAATCATTCAGAAAATAAATGAAACAAGGAGTTGTTTTTTTTTAATAAATAAAATAGATAAACTTTTGCCAGACTAACTAGAAATAAAAAAAAGTAAAATCTCTAGTAACCTCAGTCAAAAATGATAAAGGGGAAATAACAACAGATGACTGAAAGATGCAAGAGATTATCTCTGAATCATACCAGAAACTCTATGCTCAGAAATTTGACAATGTGAAAAATGGATCAATTTTTAGAATCACACCCTCTCCCTAGACTTAGACAGGATACAGATCTCCTTAACAGATCAATTTCAATCTCTGAGATCAAAGAAAAAGTAAAAAAATCTCACAGCAAAAAATGCCCCCATCTGGATGGCTTTACACCAGAATTCTATCAAACCTTCCATGAAGAGCGTATTCCCATACTGCAGAAATTATTCCAATAAAGTGAGGAGGAAGTAATCTTCCCCAACACATTCTATAAAGCAAACATCACCCTGATATCAAAACCAGGAAAAGACCCAACTAAAATGGAGAACTTTAGGCCAATTTCACTAATGAATGTAGATGCAAAAATTATCAACAAAATCCTAGCCAATAGATTACAGCTTATCATAAAAAAAGTCATACATCATGATCAAGTAGGTTTTATCCCAGTGATTCAAGGCTGGTTTAACATACGCAAGTCCATAAACATTATTCACCATATCAAGAGAAGCAAAAACAAAGCCCATATGATCTTCTCAATAGATGCAGAAAAATAATTTTATAGAATCCAATATTCTTTTCTAATTAGAGCATTGAAGAGTATAGGCATATGCGGCACAATTTTTAAACAGATCAAAACTATCTATGACAAATCCATAGCTAATATATCTTACTGAATGGAGCTAAACTGAAAAATTTTCCACATAGAGCTGGAACCAGACAAGATTGCCCTCTGTCACAATTACTATTGAACACACAACTGTAAGTTCTAGCCAATACAATTAGGGAAGACAAGAAAATAAAGGGCATCCAAGTGGGAGAAGAGGAGGTCAAACTCTCTCTCTTTGCTCATGATGATCTTATACTTAGAGAACCCTGAAGACTCAACTGCAGAATCCTGGAAGTCATTAAAAATACAGCAATGTCTCAGGATGCAAAACCAATGTCCACAGGTCTGTAGCCTTTGTAGACGCCAATAACAGCCAAGATGAGAGGCTAATTAAGGACACAACTCCCTTCCCCATAGTTTCAAAAAAATGAAATACCTTGCAATATACCTAACAAAAGAGGTGAAATACCTCTATAAAGAAAATTATGAAACCCCAAGAAAGGAAATAAAGAGGATATTAACAAATGAAAGAACATACTATGTTCATGGCTGGGAAGAATCAACATTGATAAAATGTCTATACTTCCCAAAGCAATCTAGTGATTCAATGTCATCCCTATTAAAATAATAACATCTTACTTTCAAAACAGGGAAAAAAATTATTCTACGTTTTGTATGGAACCACAAAAAAATCCATATAGCTAAAGCAGTTCTTAGTAATAAAAACAAAGATGGGGACATCAAGTTGCTCATGTCTGTTAGAGTTTCTTTCATAAATTGAGGTGCATTCTGGTTGGATGCATAGATATTAATAATTGAAATCTCATTATATTATTACCCTTAACAAATATAAAGTGACCATTCTTATCCTTCCTTACTTTTGTTGGTTTAAAACCTATTGTATCTGCAAATAAAATTGAAACACCCGCTTTTTTCTGATTACCATTTGCCTGAAATATGGAAGACCATACTTTCAACCCGAGTCTATATTTGTCTTTTAAGGTAAGATGTGACTCTTGTATGCAGCAAATATCTGACCTGAGTTTTTTATCCAGTCAGCTAACCTGTGCCTCTTTAGAGGACAGTTTAAGCCATTCACATTAATGAAGAATATTGATAAGTCTGGTACAATTTCTGGTATCAGGTTTTTTGAAAGTCCAGTGGACATTTTTAATCCTTTTGACACTGTGGAAGTTGGAGTTTGATCGAAAGTTTCTGAGTGAGTTTACTTTTGTGGTAGAGGATTGGGTTGGTCATTATGGAGGATAGGTCTGAGAATATCCTGAAGAGCTGGTTTGGTTATAGCAAATTTCTTCAACATTTAAATGTCATTGAAGTATTTAATTTCTCCATCATAAATGAAACTGAGTTTAGCTGGATACAAGATCTGGGGTTGAAAGTTATTTTGCTTTAGGAGATTAAAAGTCGATGACCATCCTCTTATGGCTTGAAAAGTTTTAGCAGAGAGATCTGTAGTCATTTTAATATTCTTCCTTTTGGAAGTAATGGATTTCTTACATCTGGTTGCTTTCTGAATTTTCTCCTTCATATTAACTTTAGTGAAGTTAATTATGATATGCCTGGGGGATCTTACTGGAATTGAGTTGTGCTTGGGTTCTGAAACTGTCTGCTATCTGAATTTCAGAATCTCTAGGCATGTGTGAAAAATTCTCTTTCATAATTTCGTAGAGAAGGGCCTCTGTGCCCAGCGAGGCCACTTCATCACTTTCAGGGATTCCAATGAGGCAGAATTAGCCTTCTTTGAATTATCCCAGAGCTCTCTGAGAGAATGATTCATTTTTGCTCTCCATTTTTCTTCCTCTTTGAGAGTTTTGGACAGTTCAAAGGCTTTGTCTTCAATGTCAGAAATCCTTTCTTCTGCTTGCTCCACTCTTTTTCTGAGGGATTCTACTGTATTTTTTAGATCTTTGAAGGCTTCAAATTCTTGCCTCAGTGTGTCAAAATATTTGGTGGTTTTGTCTTTACATTTGTTAAATTCTTGAGACAACTTTTGAATTTTTCCTCAAATTTCTAATTCCGAATTTTGAATTGCTGCTCAAATTTCTAATTCCAAATTTTCCTTCATTTTATTAATCTTATTTGCAATCCAAATTCTGAATGCGATTTCTGACATCTTGACCAGCTGTTTATGAATGGGATCTTCAGTTACATCTGCCATATCTTTCCTTGGGGAGGGGGGTTGATCTATTCTGGTTATTCATGTT
This sequence comes from Loris lydekkerianus, assembly GCA_963574355.1. Classification (NCBI taxonomy): domain Eukaryota; kingdom Metazoa; phylum Chordata; class Mammalia; order Primates; family Lorisidae; genus Loris; species Loris lydekkerianus. Next base: position 10,810 of record CAUYPK010013716.1, on the reverse strand, counting down.
ACCAGAGTTTTTCCGCTGATTCCACCGCATGATTGTTTTACACGGTTTGATTTTTCCCCTGGAGCTTTGTCAAGGACCCATTCAATGCTATGGCCTGAGAAACTGGGGCCCTGTTTGTTGTGGTGGGGCTAAGTGGTTCTGTCTTGTTTTGAGCTGAAACAATTACTCTGGGTTGAAGTCTCAGCTGTGGAGAAATATCATCAATTAAGCCACCCCAACCCCCACAGGCAACAATTGGAAAAGGAAAATCAAACATTCCTCCAATCAGACACCCATGGCACCACCTGAATAGTCCTCATGCAATTAGCTCAGTTCAAAAGGTCCAAATCAATTGTCTCAGTCAGCACCTGTCTCAGGTGGGAGAGTTTAAAAGTTTTCTGCCACATGGATCACAGGTGTCTGGTGACTACTTTGATATGGCTTGCTCCACTGCTGCGTGGAGTCAGGAGGAGCCACCCAGCAAATAGATCAGTCTTGGAAGGTTGATCCTCCTTCCCCACCTTGCACCTCTGTCACACCCAGTCACTGATAGCCCCGCAGTTGGCTGACCCAGTTGCCTGTAGTGAAGAGATACTCCAGGGGTTTGTACTTGCCTGCATCACAAGGAAATCTATTTCTGCTCAGCCAGGCCACTGCACTCTGCCTCTATGTAGTAGAGGGAGGTGAGGCCTGACAAGCTCGGGCACTTGATGGAGGCTGGGAGGTGTTCAGTCAGTTTCAGCCCCGCCCCTGATTTATGTTACTGACAGAACAGAACAAGTTTGCGGAAATTCGTTTCTGTCTCTGCTACATTCCCCTTGTAGAAGAGAAGCTGCCTTGAGTTCCCACAGCCTGCGCCTCAGGCCCTGTCTTTGCTCCTGCAGGTTTGTGTTGGGTTACCTCTCAGTTCTAGCGTCCTGTCTTCCTTTGTCTATAGGCAGACGATCACCTGAGTGCTAGGTGTGTCTTAGGCTCAGTAAAGCGGTTCTCTGGGTCAGCCCCAGCTTGGGAACTTCCCGGGTCTGCAAGTGTGTTTCTATTCCCTGTGCCCTACCCAGGTTGGTACCGCCTCAGGCAAACCCTTTACTCACGGGGCCTGCGTTTCCGCCCCAGATCTGTTCCGTGGTGGTTTCCACTTGAGTAGATGCCCGGCCTCATCTGGTTGCCTAGGGAGACAAGAGGTGTGGCTTCAGAATATCCGGGAGTGAGCCCTATTGTTGCTATAAGACAACATAAGCCCTATTGTTGCTTCTCTACTCCTCAGGGCACTGCTGCTCAGGTGTGGTTCCCTCTCAGCCAACCATCCTCTCCTCACTCCCATGCCCCAGAGTCAGCACTGACCAGCTGCAGTTTAGGCACTGTCCACACCCCTCGAGAAATCACCCAAGAATCTTGACTCCTGGGGGACAGGCCTTCAGACCTCAGAGTGAGAGTGGAGGGGAGTGCTGGGAGCTCAGAGTTGCAGGTAGAGAATATATACAGTTTTATACAGTTTTATGCCTGGCAGGAAAATGCCATGGCACCCTACTAGTGGAGGTAGGTCCAGTTTTTAGAGTGTCTCTCCTGTGTAGTGTAGTGAGAGGACCTTTGAACTCTGCTCATTTGTTTGTGGGGCACTCCGAGCCATTCTCATGAGGGAGGGGACTCCCGTTCACTTGGTGTGGGTTTTGTACCTTTTGTTTGTATCCTTGGGGTCACAGCTCATCTCAGCAGGGTTGATGTGCATTCTTCAAACTTCTATCTTGGTGCAGCTCTAATCCACCAGGTTACTTGCGAAATTTCTATCCTTTAACTCTCCTTCTGGACAAAGTCAGCCATCTTGTCTCTGCCCTCCTCTTAGTCAACATTTTAAATGTTGTCAAGAAAACAAGAAAAACATTTTTCTTATTTCTATTAACCTTCCAAACCTTTTGTTTGATTCATCAAATTTTCTTTGATCCAAGTTTTTCTCAGTCTGTTAGAAATTTTATATTCTATTTTAGTTCATTACATGGTTTCCAATGAATATCTGCATTTCTACTTCAAACATCTTGTCTAGGGTTTTATCATTCTCCCATAGTTTGTACCTGTAACTCTCAGGACTAGACTAGAATTTAGTAACATTTATCTCCTTCTGGACCTTCCCATACCCCAAATCCTACATCAATCTTCTGGAAGTTTAATCCTGGTTTTTTCATTTTTCATTGGTACTTTTTACAGCCTACTTTTTCCTCTTTGACTTGTTTGTTTACTCATGGCTCAAAACCATCTGAGCTTTGACTATAGGAAATAGCTACAGTCAAAATGCCTTCATCAAGAAGAGGTTTAATTCCTTGTGTACTCTAAGCTTGGGATAAGCTTGTGCTTCAGCTCCTGTTTAATTTGGATTCTATTTTTTTTTTTTTTTTTTATCTAGGCATTTACTCCTTTTATATGGCCCTGTCCTATCCAGCAACATTTTTTTGGTCCCAGAATTTAGAGTTATTTCCCCTTAAAGTTCTGAGGGCATGTACCATGTGTTCTTACATTCATTAATGCCAAGAGGAGAAGGCTAATGTCAGCCTAACTCTACTTATCTTTTAGGTCTCTTCTCTCAGGCAGCTTATTGAATTTTCTCTTCCCTATACTTCACACTTTTAAATATGTGTTACTATTCTTGTATCCTTCTGAGGCTTCATGTCCTTCTTTCAGTCAGAGGACATCATTAGCCATTATTTGTTTTTGTGTATTTCTATTATCCAAATGTTTTCTTGGTAGAACTCTTGTGTTGGATGTAGACCAGCTTCTGGATTCTCACCGTGACACATTTATCTTATTGTTTCTCACTCTCTTGCTGTAATCTGGGGCTCACTGTGCCCACACATCTACTTTACTAATTTAGTCTTCATTCCTTTCCATTCTGTGATTCAAACCATCAACATGCTTTTGTATTCCAACAGCTCTGTTTTTCATTCCAAGTATCTCTAATTGGCCTCTAATTGCCTTTTTATGTAAGTGCATGGTATTTTTCAGGGATATAACTGAGAAGGAACATTAACAAAGGAGCTTCAAGGGAGGAGGGTAGGAGGAAAACCTGGCCTGCTGAATCAGGAAGTCAGAAGGGCCCAGGAGAATGTGGATGTGAAGTAATGTAAGTAACCAACGACAAATAGAAAGAGACCATCAACTCCTAATAGAAAAGGGAAATACAGCCTGGAGGTGTAGAGAAGCCAATGAAAGACTTGCAGCCAATTTCAAATGGAGTATTTAATACCTCTGAATACATTTGTCTCTTGTCTCTCACCTTTTCTCCTTCAAAGAGTCACCCACTTCCAACCCTCTTTGAAGGTGCTCCAAACTTTCTCTTTGTTCTTGAATAAAATCTCTCTTTACCTTGAAACATGTGTATGTTAGCTTTGCTTTCTATCTGCATTGCCTGTGCCACTAAGTTTAAAGTTTCCACTTAAGTTTTCACTAAGTTTCTTGTGCCACTAAGTTTTAAGTTTCCACTTAGTTTCCACTAAGTTTTCCTTTCCATTACCTCTGTGCCTTAGTTAAAATTTCTAGCTCAGTTAAGTAATCTAGCCACATCTACTCATCTAACTATATCTGGGTTAGGGAAGCAAGATCCCCAGTCTCTAATAATAACATCTCTCTGATTGTATTAATTATACTCTTCCAGAGTCTTTTATTGGACCTTATGTTATTAATAGTTTCTTTTCCTTGGATATAACTTTTTTTTCCTTTTCTTTCACAGTGTAGTCTTCTCAGTGGTTGTGGAAACAACCCCAACAAACTTCATCTAGAGAGTTAAAAATATTGCAGTGGGAAGCCCAGAGAGACTGCTGGCTTAATTTCAACAAGTACCAAGCCAATAATTATGTGTGCATCTTTGATAAACTTTAAAAAGAATAAAAAACTGGAGGGGCAGATGGGTGACACCAGCTGGGTCCTAAGTACAGGACTTGTGGCCTCAATGCTGACAGTACAGGTAGAGTTTCTAGTCGAGATGGGTGGGAAAGAAATAGGTGGCAGAAATGGGGCTTAGGCTTGGGGCTGAGAGGAAACAATATTTAGCAAAAGCCTAGATCAGAGAAAGGGAGGCAGGCAGTGGGTAACATGTTCATGTGCAATGTGGGTGATGAACTCTGAATACCGTGTACATGACAAAAGAGGTCTGGAAGAAGCTTATAGCTAACATAGGTGGGGTTCTGAAACTTATTCAGGGACAGATGTATGACCTTGTCTGCCTTAGGACAGACACTTATCTAGAGGCATGGGGCAGCTCCTGCTCATGCACTTCCTTCTGGGCTGGGGAGGATCAGGGCTCATGCTGATGCTGGTTCTAGTAAGAGTCAAGGATGATGTCAGCTCAGTTTCTAACTCCACCACAGTGGCTCAGCTATACATGCAAAATTGGCTCCTCACAGAGCCCATGGTCCTTGTGGTGGCCTGCCCACTATGGAAGGCTCACCATACCTGAGGGCTCCTTTTCACTTAGTGGCCTCTTTTTGCAGGCTAATCTGCATCTGTGTAAGCCAGGGTCTCACATCTCATAGGTTTTACATAAGCAATTGATTTTGCAGGTTTACCTGGCTCAGAGGGGACATCTGCTCCCACAGGGTCTTCATGATCTACAGCAGAACAGCCTGGCTCCTCAGGGTGCCCATCTGAGTCTTGATTAGAGCCCATAAGGCACCACCATATGGGAGGCTTAGTCCCTCCAGGAGTTATCTGATCCCACTGGGATGGAATTCCCTGCCTCTTGCTCTGGAAGTCTGAAAATCAGGGGTCACTTCCAGAAGATTATTTCAAGAAGAGAGGCCCCAGGCCCCAGGAGCCCACTTGCCAGGGCTCAGCCTTGCTCCCACCAAGCTCATAGGAGCAAGCACAGAGGTGTCCAGTGGAAAGCAGATTCTCCTGTCTTTATATTAAAACATCAAGAAAGTGTTTATGTTATAACCAATTCTTCATGTTGCATTCAGGTAAATACCTCCAAAAGAGTAACAACACACATTCATAAAATTAAACAACAAGCTTCATGATTACAACAGGTTAACAGAGATGATTGGAAAAGGTGAGATTAGTTCTCCAAATTATTATCTTCCATTCCTTAAAATACTCACTCTATTCTTTCAGAAATATCAAAATTTAGCCTTTCTCTTTAACTACTGTTTTTCTCAATTTACGTTTTTAGAACATATTGGTTTTATACAGGCTAGAACATTATTTCAAAAGAACAAAAACATTGAAATAAGGATGCCAGAGGCATTCATTCACCTGTGACGCCCATGTAGTTTCATATACAGCTTCAAAGTTTTTATTCCTCATACCCCATCCACCCTTCATTTCAACAAAAAGTAGATAGATCAATTGATAGATTTCCAAATATTAAAAAAAAAAAAAACTGAATGATGGGAATTGTAATGAGCTCTATAAACAAGAAAAAAATTAGTGTTTATTTGAAGATCTCTTATATTTCAAGTTCTCAGAGCAGTAATATTTTCTGATCAAAACTTAGTAATTTCTGTTTCATGGAGTCTCTTTACAGCCATGAGATAACTACAGAACTTTATACCACCTGTTTGTAGAAGAAGCAAAATGCCATCACAGATTGGGCCTAAGGACCACTTACCCTAGTGTACTAGGCTGAAAGAATGACTAATATTAACTGCAAGCTTACTAGTATATTGAAATCTGCACACTAAGAAGGGATTAATCCACCATTTTTGATCATGGCTCACTGTGCTTGCATGCCCCACGCTACATCCCAAACACATAATGATACCCACTCCCACCTTGTGTTATTCATCTCACCACCACAAAAATACCTTGACCCTGTTTGTTGAGGAGGTGAATTCAAGACAGCTCATACATTCCCCTCCCACTAGAAATGCCCACTATAGTAAATCTTTTCTTCCTTGAAAATCCTTTTTGTCCCAGTAATTTATTTTCTCTATGACCAACAACAGTGAATATGCTGTGTGAGTTCCTTTCACAACCCCTCACTGAGGTCTTTCTTCTACACCTGTGGCTCAACCAGAACAGAATGAGTTCTTTCAAAAACTCTTACTAGGCTTCCTCAAATAGCTTGTGCTTCTGACACAGCCAGAAATTGAAAAAAGCGTGGCTTAATTGGTGGGAGAAGCCTACAGTGAAGCATGGAGATACAGATTGTGGCTTAGGGGTCAGGCTCCCTGGACTCTGGCTCCTATTTCCAAACCCACTGCCTTGGCTAAGTGACACCTGTGGATCTCTGGGTGCATGTGACTCTCTATTGCAGTGTCACCAAATGGATGCAGGTTGTGGAATTGTGGAAGAATGAGTCTCCACACACTTTATAAAAGGATGCACAGTGAATACTTTGGTCTTAATCATCAGCACAAGCAGAGTAAGTGGAGGCATATGCTAATTTTGCTTTAGGACACAACCACATTTAAAAAAATTAGTACCAGGCAAGGAGGTGCTGAGAGAACTAGGACAGGTGTACCCATTAACCTCCTAGTGCATGCGAATCCACATAGACACACGTGAACCCTTGTGCAAGCGTCTCAGCTTTTGTTGAGTGCCACATGTAGGTCATGACAGTGGGCCTCTGAAGATGTGGCTATAACTCAAGGTGAACTATGTGGACTAGAGAAAGGCAGGGAATTTAGTTATCAGCACAAGTTTACATCCCATGGGCTACTTGGATGTCTATAAATAGTCCTTAACTTCTTCGCTTAGAAAGGGGTTAGGTTAGATTATAGTTGATGTCAACCTAGGGGCATTTTGTATGCCAGGATCATCCTCCAATGCCAAGATATATTTTTGGTCATAATAACTTTGAAAGGGGTGCTGAAATATAGCAGGTGGAGGCTCAAGATGCCACTACACACTCTACAAATGTGCAGAACAGTATCCCAACAAGGAATAATCTGCCCTGAATGTTAGTTGTGCGGAGAAGGAGAAAGCTTTAGATTGAATACATGTAAATTCCTCCCTAATTTTCTTTTAATTTTGTGCCACTTTTCTTTTACCAACCCTCCAGCTCATCCCCAGGAATCTGAGAATGCAGATGCCCAGTGAGCAAGGAGACCTTGAACCAGAAACACAAGGAAACATGCAAGAAACCCCAGATGCTCACATGCCTAGTCGTAACATCACTAAATTGATGAGGTATGCGCAGGGGAGTTGGGTCGATTAAAGACAACATCTGGAACTTGGTCTAATTGGTAAGAATGTTAACCTGATGGCCCCAATAAAGAAATAGGAGAAAGTCAGAAAATGAGAAGAATTAAAATTTTTGTAAAATCAATATTTCAAATATAAAAAAATCTTTTAATTAATGCTTAATTTAAACAATAGTTAAGTTAAATTTCATTAAGTCTATAAAATCTGTTTGTTTTAGTTGTAGTACCCTTAGCTATGCAGTAGCTTTTCAGTGTGATCAAATCCCATTTATTTGTTTTTGGTGTTGCTGCATTTGCCAGGGAGTTCTTCATAAAAATCTTTTCTGAGACCAATTTTTTAGAGTTTCCACCAAACTTTCTTCTATAATTTTTTTGTTTGTTTGTTTCATGTCTTACATTTAAATTTTTTATGCAGAAAGTCAGTTTTTGTCAGTGGTGAGAGGTGTGGGTCCAGTTTTCATCTTCTACATGTGGCAAACCAATTCTCCAGCATGATTTATTAAGTATGGATTGTTTTCCCCAGTGCATGCTTTTGTTTATCAAAAATGCAAAGTCAAAATGTGAGTTCATCTCTAGATTCTCTATTCTATTGCATTGATCTATGTGTATATTTTTGTGCCAGTACCATGCTTTTTTGATTAGAGTTATAGCATAAAGACTTGCGCTTTAACCTGAAATCTGGTTACATGATACCTTCAGGTTTTCTTTTCTTTCTAAAAATTGTGTGAAATCTTTTTTTTTTTTTTTTTTTTTTCTTTTTCCATATGAAATGAAGTACATTTTTTCAAGTCATTCAAGGTATGTGGTTGGTGCCTTTGATGGGGATTCCATTACTTCTATTGATTGCTTTGGGTTGTATGAACATTTTAACAATGTTGATTCTTCGCAAAAGAAACCTCCTTAAATACACACACAAACACAAACACACACACAATATATATACTAGAGAACACAGATTAAATCTGGAAAAACACGAATTCAAATTACGGTTGTTACCAACAATGTACTCAGAGAAAGAGTATCTTAAATTGATTATAGTTTCTTAGGACTACTGTAACAAAGTACCAAAAGCAAGGAGGGTTACAACATCAGAAATTTATTCTGGAGGCTACAAGTCAGGTGTCACCAGGGCTGTACACTGCTTGGAAGTTCCAGAAAGTCTCTGTCCTATGTCCTTCTCTGTCCCATGCCCTTTTATAACACCTTCTGGTGTGATTGGCTGCCTCTGGAGTTCCTCAGAGGAAATCTGTACATGCCTCACTCCCCCAACCCACAGCTTAATCACCCCATGTGTATGTCCACATATAATTGGCAGGTCTCTGTGTCTCTTTTAATAATAACACCAGTCATAGTGGATTAGAGAGCATCCTAATTGAGAATGATGTTATCTTAATGAATTTCTTCTGCAAAGATCCTATTTGCAGAAGGGTGATATACCAAGATTTGGGGGTTTAAGATGTCACCATTTATTTTTGGGTATAGAATTCAAGCAATAACAACATTCATGGAAAATCAGTGAAATATAAACATGAATATTTAAGCAAAAAGAGATTAATTGAGTTCAGTGCACAAATAGAAGTAGTGAAAAATTAATTTAATGATTTGTCTTAGATAAAAAAAAAAAAAAAAAAAAAAAAAAATTCACAAACAGGCTCAGCACCTGTATCGCAGTACCCCGGGTGCTGGCTACATACACCGGGGCTGTGGGTTCTAACCCAGCCTGTGACAACAACAGCAATAACAAGAACAAAATAGCTGGGTGTTGTGGCAGGCACCTGTAATCCCAGCTACTTGGGAGGCTGAGGCAAGAGAATTGCTTAAGCCCAAGAGTTGGAGGTTTCTGTGAGCTGTGATGCCACGGTGCTCTGCTAAAGGCAAATAGGGAGACTCTGTCTCAAAAAAAAAAAAAAAAGAAAGAAAGAAAGAAAGAAAGAAATTGACAGGAAATCTATGCTCTTGTATGAAGGTTTACAGAAGTTTTTTTTAAGTTACATGAAGGTTAAATTTATAAACCAAGAGTCTGTATAAGTGTGTTGTTTCCAGTCTCTCCAGGAGCAAAAGTCTGGTGGTCATTTCATGCCTTAGGATACATCTATCTCTAGCACACTTTGGTATAGATAGTGGACCAAGGGCCCATATCTGAGGGGCCACCACCATTTTATTAGACAGAGTATCACTCTGTTGGTCCAGGCTGGAGTGCCATGGCATCAACATAGCTCACTACAATCTCAAACTTCTGGGCTCAAGTGATCCTTCTGCTTCAGAGTCTTGAGAGCTGGGACTATAGGTATCCACCACAACACAAGGCTAATGTTTCTATTTTTAGTAGAGATGGGGTGGTTTGGAACTCCTGACCTCAAGGAATGCTTTAGCATTGGCCTCCTAAAGTGCTGGGGTAACAGGCTTGAGACACTGTGCCCAGCCGAAAACACTTGTTAAAAAAAAATCTGAACAGGCTATTACGAATTGAGCTACAATGAATAATCTGGTGCAAATATCTTTTTTTGCAAAGTGATTTTGGGTCTTTTGGATATATTCCTAGTAGAGGAATCACAGGATCCAATAGCAGGTCAATTTTTATATCCCTGAGTGTTCTCCAAAAGTTCCATATTAGTTTGCACTTCCACCAGCAGTGGAGAAGTGTTCCATTTTCTCCACATCCATGCCAACATCTGAAGTTTTGGAATTTTGTGATGTGGGCCACTCTTTTGTGTGTGTGTGTGTGTGTTGTAAATAACTTTTTTTTAAATTTATTTACTTTTATTGTTAAATCATAGCTGTGTACATTAGTGCAATAAAAGGGTACAATGTCTGGGTTTCATATACAATCTGAAATATTCTCATCAAACTGTTCAACGTGGCGTTCATGACATTTTCTTAGTTACTGTATGTAGGTATTTGTATTCTGCATTTAGTAAGTTTCCCCTGTACCCATTCTAAGATGCACCATAGATGTGGCCCCACCCATTACCCTCCCTCCACCAAAACCTCCCCCCTCCCTTCCCCTTCCTTGGCCCTTTCCCCATACTTTTGTGCTATAGTTGGGTTATAGCCTTCATGTGAAAGCTATAATTTAGCTTCATAGTAGAGCTGAGTACATTGGATACTTTTTCTTCCATTCCTGAGATACTTTGCTAAGAAGAATATGTTTCAGCTCCATGTAAACATGAAAGAGGTAAAGTCTCCATCTTTCTTTAAGGGTGCATAATAGTCCATGGTATACACGTACCACAATTTGCTAGTCCATTTGTGGGTTGATGGGCACTTGGGCTTCTTCCATGACTTAGCAATTATGAACTGGGCTGCAATAAACATTCTGGTACAGATGTCTTTGTTATATTGTGATTTTTGGTCTTCTGGGTATAAACCTGGTACAGTCTCACTTTCCTACCCCCAGTAGAGCGCATGGCATCATAGCTCTCAACAACCTCAAACTCTGGGCTCAAGCGATTCTCTTGCCTCATCCTCCCAAGTAGCTGGGACCATAGGCACCTACCACAACGCCCACCTATTTTTTTAGAGATGGGGTCTCACTCTTGCTCAGGTTGGCCTTGAACTCATGAGCTCAAGCAGTCCACCTGCCTCTGCCTCCCAGAGTTACAGGGATCAGCCACCACACTAGGCCCAGGTATGCTGAAAATTGAATAAGAAAGGAAGTGTGAAACGGTCACCTTTAGAGAGAAAGAAAAGAATTCAAGGTC
>CAUYPK010013715.1:0-18788 GCA_963574355.1 Loris lydekkerianus | reverse complement strand
ACAGGGGATTTTCTAAAATTTCTTTTCTTCTCTTTTCTAGATCTTCTTGGAGTGTTTTGATCTTATTTTGCACGATCTCAGATCTGTTGGCATAAAAGTAGCACTTCTCCTGCAAAAATAAACAGATGCCTCCCTTTTTGGCAGTTAATAGGACTAATCCCCTCTTGTTGGGGCAAGTATTTAAAGTCTCTTGCCGAAACCCAAACGGGTTTTTTCTCGGGTTTTTTTTTTTTTTTTTTAAATTGTTAAATTATAGCTGTGTACATTAGTACAATCGCCTGTACCCATTAATTTGGTTCATTTTTTAACCCTTTAGAAAAGTTATTAAATTGTGTGTGTTTCAAAATTGATGGCCCCTCAGAATCAGTCAAATACTGTATGATACCTTGATATTGTTATAAGGTATTACACAGAATGGTTACTGTCACCATGGGGCCCTTTGGCTGATTCCTGTTTTGGCTCTCAATTTATTTCTTATTATGGAGTCTAGTGTTTAATTCTGGCTAGAAACACTGACTTTCATGACCTTCAGGTGATCAATTAACACTGAGAATTTATTAATGAGCTTATTCTGTGGAAGGTTTTCTTTTCATCTGTCATCTGCTTAGTGAAGTGACACCCCGGTTGTTATGTTCTGACATTAAGCTAGACGGTTCCACAGGGTTTGGATGCTTTACCTCATCTCCGTGTTTCCAGTGCTGCCATCATGAGGTGGCGCGTGCTGAGGGAGCCTGGCCTGGTGGATGGGCTGGTGCTGCTGACTTGACCCACGGCTTGGAACCAGCTTTCCTTGTGATCTTCTGGAATTGTGGTGGCCTTGGATGCTTCTACATTTCCATGGTCAATACAGGGGGTTTTCTAGCTAATCTGGGTACCTTTTCTCTGTTAATTTGATCAGTGCGAGAGTGTTGGTGGGGTTATCAAGATTGATTTGTCTGTATTTATTATATTTTCCATATTATTAGATTAAGGCATTCATGATAGGATATGTGGAAATTAAAGAAAAACATAAATAAAAATTCTAATATAATCTTACCTTTCTATAATAATCATGGTGATTTTATATATGTTTATATATATAAAAATTTTTCTCTAAATTCATATATAGCATGAAATAGAAAATGATTATTTCTTCCAAATTATTCTAAAATGTTTCTCTTTAGTTGTCTTTTACTGAATCGTAGTATGTTGATATGTTTTTATTGAAGATTTCTAACTTTTCTTTCAGTTTTTTGTCTGCAGAATAGATTTAAATAGGTTATTACTACATCAGCCTTATTTATTTATATATATATATAACAAAACTATGCATATTTTTAACTAGCCAAAAGAAAATTAGTATCTCTTTCAAGTATATTGATTCAAGTTCTTAGAGTTATTTTTAGAAATATGGAAGCATACCTAAGTGGATTTATACAAGTGTATCTTTTCTTAATTTAAGAATGTATTTCAAAATTACTGTCTTTTATTTCCTGATTGTTTTGGAAAATATTTTCTTACCACAGAGTATCAAATAAATAGTAAGATTTACTTTTTCTCTTTTGAAGCAATTCTAGTTTTTCTTTATATCTATTTCTTTTAATCTAAAAATGAAAATAAAACTTAAATGTTCTGAATGCTCACAGTTGTAAGAGCTAAGTCATTAGTTGTAGAAACTAGTTAGGTGTTAGAACATACTATCGCCAGAACTATTAAGCTCACATATCCCATCATGTCATTGCATTATTACTACTATATAATGGTTATGGTTTGGAGAGTTAAATGTTGGCTTTTTCCCTATAAAAGCAGATACTAGAGTTGTAAAAAACACGAGCAGGATTTTTTTCTTGAAGAAATGTGCTTTAAATTTTGAATTATGGATTCAAGGGGCGTTTTGGAGAAAAGAATATGTAGAATTTCTTCTTACTGCTTTTGCTTTGAAGATATTTTAATATGATTACTGCCTGAATTGCTTTTAAACGTCTTTTATCCAGATTCTCCAGAAAAATATCAGCTGCTTCTTCCTGCTTGCCCTTGGTCATCTTTTTCTTTTTTTAATATTGGGATGTGATTTATAGACAACCAGCAGAGAAGTGGTAGAGTTCTGCCAAATACTGAGATCATTGGTTGTGGTTGGACCGCACACTACTGGTGGAGTTGCAGTGGTCTCTTCTCTCGGTGTGTTCATTTCTGTCTTTAGAAATGAACTCTTCTATAAGAATGAAATGGATTTTTAGATAAGATTATTTTGTAAGATTTCATGTAAGCTTGGTGTTACAAATTTGTCACCCAATGTGTGTGAATGTAATTTTTGTAGAAAGGAAATATATTTACTCCTTTTGTTGCTAGAGTTAATCGGAGGTTTTCATACGGAGAAAACAAGAATAAGGACAGGACCAACATACTTGGACATTTATAGATTCAGTGCATAAATTTTTGCTTCAAAAGGACTACACAAAAAATTGGGAGTTGTTTTCATTAATCACGAAACATTTGAAATAACCCTAATGCCACAATTTGATACCATTTTTGAAGAGCTCAAAAATCTAACTAGCAATGTGTTATTTTAAAGAGCCATATATAAGGGGTAAAGCTATAAAAGTCAGGGGAGAATGCTGTCACTCAGCCTCCGGTTGTGTCTCAGGGCGCGTCAGGGCGAGGACGGCGGCACACAGAGCTTCACCGCGGGCTTCGACTCCCTGCACTTGGTATCCGCTCTGGGGTCGGTATTGAGTATCAAGTATCAAGTGATGCATACATTTGTAGGTTCAGATTTAACCCAACTTAATAAGCAGTTAACTTGGAGAGAATTACAAATATACACGTCTCAGGTGAATGAAAAAAGTTTCTAGCATTGCATGAATAAACTATGCCTTTCTGGCTATTTAAAAGTTATTTAGGTAGAGTTATTTAAATACATCATTATGGAAAGTAAGCCATTATGTGGAAGTTTGTTTGGGTTGGACAAAAAGGGCTGTAAATTGCTAATTCTTTCATAGGCCAATGAAAAAGTACTCTCAATCTCACAAGATAATAGTGAAGATAAGATATAATAAGTATCTTATATGTAGATAAGGATTTAGGAAAACTATACAATGTAAATGCTCTTAAAACAAAGTTTTATTTTTTGATCTTTCCTATTCTTAATATTCTTTCTAAAACATAGTCATTTGATAATGAGGGGCCACACAACATTTCTGCTTTGCTTGAAACTATCATCTTGCCTTTTCCTACATGCTTGATTTTACTACTTCAACTCACATACTTGTTTTATGTTAAATACTTCAACATCCTTTCTCTGTTAGTCCCTCTGGGAACAAAACGCTGCATGTGGTAAGGATTAGGAATATCAGTATGTGTGCATGAATGAGTAAGCATTCGTAGTAGATGCAAGTCCAATTCTGCCCAGTTTAGGAGACTGGTCTTAAGGTTGTTCCTCAGTCTGGATGTCGGCTGTGGCCCATGACTGCATCTCTGAGGATCCCCTCAGACCAGTGCCCCTATTCTTGGCTACCTCTATCTGGATCTGGGTGGAAGTAGCCTACTGTTTCTGGTGTGTCTCTCCTTTCTCATGTGGTACATCACTCTAATTGAAATATAGTACCTGTTACTTAATGAGAAATGTATCATTAGGCAGTTTTGTTAGTGTGCAACCACCGTAGTGTGTACATACAGAAACCTAGGTCATATATCTATATCGTGTGTTATAGTACTGAATGCTATAGCTTATCATAATGAAATACCAAATATTCCTGGATCTAAACATATTTAATAACGTTTTTTGTAGTATACTTGCATAATACTTATCATGAATGGTGCTTGTGTGACTAAAAGTTCCTCTGGATGAGTCATGAGTAAATCAATGTGATGGCCTTAAGACGTGACTGTCACCACTATAGACTTCATAAACACTGGACACTTAGGCCATACTAAATTGATAACATTTTTTTATTTTTTCAGTTATAAATTAACTGTAGCTTAATGTAACCTTCCTTACATTACAAAGCTTACAAATTTTTTAAAAAAATTTTTAGTTCTTTTGTGATAACACGCAGCTTAAAACACAGGCATGTTGTGTAGCCAAAAATATATTTCCATATATCCCTATTTTAATAAGAATAAACTTTTAATTTCAAAATTATTTATTTATTTTTACTTTTTATATTTTTTTCTGTTAAAAACTAAGACACAAGGAAACTGATGTAGGCCTGTAGAAGGTTAGGATCGTCAATGTCACTGCCCTTGACCTCCACATTTCCCCCACTGGAAGGTCTTTCATGGCTGTAACACATGAGGAAACCTCAGGGATAATGCCTTCTTCTGGAATGTCTGCTGAAGGACCTGCCTGAGACTGGTTTACAGTTAACTTTTTTGTTATAAGTAGAAAGAAATAATGATAAAATAATGATAAAAAGTATACTATCGTAAATAGACTGGTAACATAGTCATTTATTATCATTATCAAGTACTGTATACTATTCATAAGTATGTATGGTAGACTTCTAAACATTTGGTAGTACAGTAGTTTTATTTATAGGAGTATCACTATAAATACACTGTGTTATACTGTTCGGATGGCTGCAAGGTTGCCAGGTACAATAGGAATTTTTCAACTCTGTTACATTCTTATGCCACTGCTGTCATAGATGTGGTTTGTTGTTAACTACAATGTTGTTATGTGGCACTTGACCATGTCTAACTTGTTTTGTTGTTTATGTTCACCTCTATTCCTAACCCTTTTTCTTTTAATTTTTCATGGCACAAGAGGACATATCATTAATAAGTAACTATTCACCTACTTAAAAAGGAAACAATACCATGATTTCACTAAAGGTACTTTACATCCAGGCATTTATTGAAGAGAAAGAAGAATATTCATAATACAGAATGAATTCAGTATGATTTGCACAGTACTTGCCTGAGAAAAAGGGAATGTGTGAAATTTGATAAATTTTTTCCTTATATTGATTTGACTCAGTTGCTATGGGGTTAATTGTCATTAAATACAACCAGTGTTTTCTGTGGCTTTTTTTTTTTTTAAGTTACATTCCATGAACTGTACAGTTAACATGTTATTAAATTGCTAAAGAACAGTAAGTTTAATAGAATTTCAAACAACTGATTCCACCTTACATACATGGCGTGTGTGTGTGTTTGATGATATTTCTCATTGGTTTGAAGTATAATTAAAACTACAGAGTTTCTTCTTACATTAATCTTTTAATTATCGTTATTTAAAAAATTATCTTGTTCAGGGTGGCGCCTTTGGCTCAGTGAGTAGGGCGCTGACCCCATATACCCAGGGTGGCAGGTTCAAACCCGGCCCTGGCCAAACTGCAACAAAAAATAACCAGGCGTTGTGGCAGGTGCCTATGGTCCCAGCTACTCGGGAGATTGAGGCAAGAGAACCACCTAAACCTATGAGCTGAAGGTTGCTATGAGCTATGACGCCATGGTACTCTACCAAGGGTGACAAAGTGAGACTCTGTCTCTTTAAAAAAAAAAAAAAAATTACCTAGTTGAATAAAAATGATAGGACATAGAACTCAATTTTTGTCAACTTATAAATTGAAGACAAAGTTAATAATTGTTTTTAACTTTTATTTGTGCATAGGGGCTAATTAAAAAATATTTCTAAGGGGTGGTGCCTGTGACTCCAAAGGAGTAGGGTGCCAGCCCCATATACCGGAAGTGGCGGTTCAAACCTAGCCCTGGCCCCCCCCCCAAAAAAAAAAAAAAATTTTTTTTCTAAGAAAGTTATGTGTGGAAAAAAAATACCTTGATCTTTGCAAACCTAAACAATCAATGTTGGTATTTTTGTTGCGATTTGGCAGTACTGTGCAGAGTTCAGAATAACCACTGGTTTTAGTACTATTTTGTTCAAGTCTGCTCCTGGTCCATGCTCTTTAGCATTAGCAAAGCTCACATTGTCACATCTCTTAGCTGAATGATTAGTAAATTGAATATTAGTGAATGGAAATTTTATAGTGGGACAATGAAAAGTGTAACACATATACTTTGAGGAGGGAATAATAAAATATGTATTTATATACACATATTTGGGTGGAATTTTTAAATGGATCTAAGTGAGGTTTAATGGTGTCTACCATAGCAGATTTTTTTCAAAAATTCTTCGCCAGCTGGAATTTTACACAGTGAAGATTTAAGTGTTCTGGTTTTAGGCTTAGAAAAGTGTTTAAACATTAGAAAATTAAAATTTTACTTGGCGATTTTAAAGTGTTTATTTTTTATTTTTTAATTTATTGTTGGGAATTTATTGAGGGGACAAGAAACCAGGCTACACTGATTGCGTTTGTTAGGTAAAGACTCTCTTACAATCATGTCTTGGCCCCAGAGGTGTGGCACACACCAAGGCCCCACCTCCTTGCTCCTTCCCTCTCTCTGCTCTTCCTTTCCCCACCCCTCCCGATTTTAAAGTTTTTAAAAAATATTTTCAGCGTGTTTATAACTATGTTCAGCTATTTCAATGCTATGAAGTTTCTTTTCCTATGTGAAATTTTTATGATCATGCATGACTCAATGTTTGTAAATATTAAAAATTATGTTCCATAATTTTTACATAGTAAGTTTTAAGAGTTGGTCAGGTTTTTTCAGTGTTGCCAACATTTTGAAATTATGTCCAATTTCTCCTTCTCCATCTGCAGTGAGTCGTTGAATGTCTGAGGACTTCTAATGTATATATGGCCAGCAATGATAAGCAAAAGCCTAAAGGAGGTTTTCCTGCTCAAGGCACGACTATGTGAATAGCTTTCACAGGTTTAATTTCAAATCAGCTGACATCTCATTGCTGCATGGGGAGGGGAGAGGGTAATGAGAAGAGGGAGGGCATTTGGGGAGACCTCACCTAATGTGTATGATGCAGTAGTACATTTCAAAACTATTAAGAAATGAGTATAATTGTGATGGATGTGTTACTTAGTTCAATGTAAGAATTTCACATTGTATATTGAAGTAGTACCCTGAACCCCATAAATGCATCAATGTACAAAGTTATGATTTAATAAAAAATAATTTAAAAAATTAAAAAAGCATTTAAAAACAGTTTATGAAGTTTTAATTTAGTTTATTAATACAATCAAAGTTTTATTCTGCTTTAGTTTTATCCCTTTTAACTTTAAAAGCTAAAGAAAAAATTTTTTTCTTATGACTTTCAATCTATAGAAAATGAAAAGAATTTTAATTTTGTGGCAGCAATCATAAACAGTACATTAGGTTTTCTATAATAACATGTACCATTAAAGGACTTCATTATGGCAGTGTCCTATAATCTTTACATCACAATGAGGAAGAAAGAACATTATTAAATATGAGAATTTGATGGCAGTTTTACCTGTTGTGGGCCCTGTCGCGTCAAAGGGATAGTGCAGTGACTTCTAGACTAGCTGGCAGACACCAGCAGCCATAGTGTCACCGCGCATTACCACCTCATGCAACTGAAAGCACTCCCTGAAGCCAGTCTGTGTCGCAGAGTCCTAGATGAGGTCTTCATGGGTGCTGACCATAAAAAGTTCATCAAAGTAATGAGGCGAGGAGAGAGCTTGGTGCTCATGGGCAGAGCTCAGCACCGAGGAGTGTGAACTGGCTCCAGCTGTGACAATAAAACAGCAGGTGGCTGCTGTCATTAGGGGTGGCAGATGAGGCAGGGGACTAACAGTCAGCCCACAAAACTCTCATTTGTTAGCCATCGCCACTGTACCATGCAAAATAGCTTCCATCTCAGTCAATTTTACTTTGCAAAATATTATACCCAGTCATAAGAATATTAGAGCTCCGCGTGTCCGCATCTTCTCCCCTCCCCTCTCCTGTCTTTGCTGTGTCCCTCTCTCTCTCACTTTACCTTTCTTTACCTCCCCGCACCTTTCTGTGACAAGGCACTGCTTTGTCAGCTTGGCTGAGGGTGGTCTGTATGAATTCAAGTAGGGCATTTGAAATATTGAAAATAATGGTGCCATTTTTGTGTTGCACTTATTACTTAGTATTAGGGGCTGTTTACTCTGTAAATGTTCATAAACCTAATTGAGGTACCTTTCTTTTAGATTCCATACTGTCTTTGTCATCTTCCTTGAAGAATTTAGAACTGCAGTGAAAGAAATAGAGGAAATGAAAGAGAGATGTTAGAACTACTCTAACGGATTATTGTGTGGGATGCTGTGCTACAAGTATCAGAATTCGTTGTTACCTGAATAATTTCAGTTTGGAAGCAAAGGATAGTTTCTTTTAATAATATGTGGGTCTGTGGACTTTTTAGAATATTGTTAAGATGGAATGTACAACAGTTGGCCAAGTAGTAAAAGCTTATTTGGGAAGTAAAAACCAAATAATAGAAAGACCTATTTTTCATTTAATAAAGGAAGAAAAGGAAATTAAAGAAGTATGAGAATAAGTAACATTATCTTGTTGCAAACTTTGTTAGATTAGCGTCAAATTTTGTTATTTTCTAAAGCCTAACAGAGCCCTACATTCATTCAGCAAAGTAAAATATTGTTACTGTATGATCCGCTCAATTTATGCTAATTAAGAGGAAAAATACTGGAGATAGTTTAATCTTTGGAGATTATATGCCAGTTATTTTGTAAAGTGTCTGTTAGGCTTTCTGTATTAGTTGAAAAAGATTTTAAAATTAAAACAGTGATTTTCTCTTTGTTTTGTTTTGATTTGTGTCAGTGTGCAGTGCACACCTTTTATTTATGATTCATTTCTATAATGAACATTTCTGGGTGCTCAAATCTCCCAGCTTGTTTCATCGGAGCCATCTCACGTTATCTTTTGTGTTCTCTTGATATACTTTTTTGAGTATTGACTCTGGAGCCACAGGATATTCCAGGCCTCTCTGATCAGCTCTTTTGTCAAGAAGCTCTAGATCCTTCTAATGGAGAATTTGTACATCAATCAAGATCTGGATGCTAGGTAAACTCACTGGTTTTAGTGTTTCCTCTCAGTGAACAGACATCTTCTTTTCTTACATAATTATTTACTAAAACATATTTTCTTTTACATCTTCTCTAATAGAAGGGGGAAAGTCCTTTGCAGTTTGCCGGTGAAAGACCTCAGCCTCATTTTTTCCCACGTCTGTGCTGTAGCCTCAGCATATAGGCAATGTTCGGAAATTGGCGTACCTTTTCTCATGATTTTCTTCTGTCAGGAATGTCCTCCTTCTCATGGAAATCCTAGTTATCCTTAAGTTTAATCCTTTTTTAGAGTATCCTAAATTTTTTTAGTCATTTCTGTATTTTATTTACTTAATCATTTTGTAGTATTTTTTGCCTACTAAACAAGTAAGATGTGAGATTATATCATAATTAATTGCTTTTATGTGTTATTTTCTGATGTGATGTGTGAACTAGAAAATGAATACTTAAACAAGTGGTATACTATGTTCTTTTTCATCTGAGAGTAAGTCATTCACTGTTTGGCTTGATCCATCTGTAAATAATCTACTTTCTGTTTCTGTAGATCTACTTGTTCTGGATGTTTGTTGTAAATGGGATTCTACATTATGTGGCACTTTGTGTCTGACTCTATTCTCCTGTTTTCAAGGTTCACCCATGGTGGTGTGCATCCATCTTGTTGTTGCCTACTAACTCTGCAGGGTAGATACCGCACATTTTCTTTACCCATTCATCATTTTACCGTAAACTCACTGGTTTCAGTGTTTCTTCTCAGTCAACAAATAATCTGGATTATTATAGGCATCTGGATTATTTCTGTGTTGGGGGTGTTATGACTCACGTTGCTATGACTATTCATGTAAAGTTTTTGTGTGGACATGAGGTTTCCATTCTCTTGTGTGTGTATACGCAGGAGTTGAATTGCTGGGCTTAGTGGTAAATGTATGTTTAACTTTTTGATAAACTGTGAAGTGTCTTCCATATTGGCTGTACCATCTTGTATTCTTCCTAGCAATATATAGATTGTTTGAATTTCTCCATATCCTTGACAAAACTTGTTACTATTTATGTTTTTGATCATAGCCAACACAGTGGTTTTGAAATAATACATTGTGGCCATGAAGTTTGTGTTAAATTGCACACCATTTTAAGTTGTACATGAACTTCATGGCCACTCAGTATATTATTGAGTTTTTGATTTAGATTTCTCTGAAGAAAAGTCACTTTTGAGAAACTATTCATGTGCTTATTATCTATTTTTATATCTTCTATTAAGAAATATCTATTCAGAACCTTTGCCCGTTTAATGTATATTTTGTCTATTTTTATTATTTTTAAAAATTACTTACGTATTATGGATAAAATCTATTACCAGATTTTCTGTGTCTTTTGTAACAAAAATTTCTTTAATTTTGATGAATTCCAATTTATTTTTTTCTTTTCGTTTTATCTAAGAGACTGTTGGGTAATCTGAGATCCCAAAGATTTACTCCTCTCTCTTCCTTTTCTACAGAATTTGAAGTTTTACTTCTTACACACAGTCTTTGAACCACTTTGAGTTACTTTTTATGTAGATCCTGAGGTAGGGGTCGTCTTCATTCTTTTCTCATGTGCCTGTTGAGTTGTCTCAGTACCACTTGTTGAAAAAACGATTTTTATCCTTTTTCACATCTTGGCCCACTTATCAAAATGAGTTGACCATAATGTTAAGGACTTATAGGCAGTCCCCAAGTTACAAACATCCAGCTGATGTACAAGTCATTAATAGGTAAATGTACTTGTTCCAACTTACATGCAAATTCAACTTAAGAACATATCTACAGAACCTATCTTTCTTGTAACTCAGGGACTGGCTATATTTCTCAACCCCCAATTTAAATCCATTGGTGTGTATTTCCATTTTTATGCTGGTAGCACATGCCTCCCTTATTGTTGCTTTGCAATTGAGAAGTCTGAATCCTTCAACCTATTCTTTTTCAAGACTGGGTCAGGCTGTTCTGAGGTCCTGGCATTTCCATATGAATTTCTAGGATCACCTCATTAATTTTGGCAAAGGCCCAGGTTGGGATTTTGATAAGGATTGCAGTGAATTTGTAGGTCAGTTTGGAAGTATTGTCATTTTTAAGTATATTGTATTCCAATCCATAATAATGGTACTTCTATTTATTTAAGTTTTCTTCAGTTTCCTTTGATGATAATTTGCAGTTTTAAATGTATACTTTTCACTTTTTTGTTAAATTTATTCCAATGTATTTTAAATGTTTGCATAACTTCATTTTTTATTCTTCATTGTTAGTATGTAATGACACAATTGATTTTGTATAGTACAACATTGCTAAATTTGTTTATTAATTCATGTAGTTTATTTTTCTATACAAGATCTTGTTGTCTATGAATAGAGTTATTTGTACAGCTTTCTTTGTAATATAAATGGTTTTTAATCTTTTTTTCTTGCCTATTGCCCTGTCTAGACCCTCTAGTGTAATGTGGAGTAAACATCTTAACGAGCCTGCTTTGTTCCTGACTTTAGATAGATTGCCTTTGGTCTTTCATCACTGAGGATAATATGAGCTGTGAGTTTTTCGTTTTTTGTTTTTCCTTTCCTTTTTGAGACAGGCCCTCAAGCTGTTGCCCTGGGTAGAGTGCTGTGGCATCACAGCTCACAGCAACCTCCAGCTCCGGGGCGTAACTGATTCTCCTGCCTCCGCCTCCCAAGTAGCTGGGATTACAGGCGCTTGCCACAGTTTCCGGCTATTTTTTGGTTACAGCCGCCATTGTTGTTTGGTGGGCCTGGGCTGGATTCAAACCTGCCAGCTCAGGTGTATGTGGCTGGCGCTTTAGCCGCTTGAGCCACAGGTGCCGAGCCGAGCTGTGAGTTTTTTATAGATAGACCTTAGTATATTGAGGAAGTTCCCTTTAGTACTTCTCTTGTTGAGTGAATTTTTTTTCATAAAAGGGAGTATAATATTGCCACAGGCCTTTTCTGCATGTTTTAAAATGATCATGTGGTTTTGTCATGTACTCCATTAATAAGATGTATTCATTAATTTTCAGATTTCTTCAGTCATTTATAGTTGCTTTCTTCTTTGCAGGAATTTATCCATTTATCTAAATAATTTGTTGGCACACCGAGGTCCATCGTATTTTTATTTTTATTTTTTTAAGGTCACTAGAATATCCTTCTTTTCATTTGTGATGCTGTTAATAATTTGAATCTTCCTCCTTCTCCTCCCTTCTTTCTTCTTCTCCCCTTGTCCCCCTTTACTCTATGTTTGCCACCTTTGCCCCTGTGCACATATTCTTGAAGCCTACTTAATCTCTCACTAACAACGAAAGGAACATTATGCTTCCACCTAGCACGATACACATATCCAACACACGTTCGATAGCCCCCTAACCTACTCCCAAACAGGAATTTATTAGTTTTGTCAATGAGTGTATTTATTTATTCTTCAATTCACATTTCTTTTTTGGTATCTGTAACTTAGAAATGAGTTAGAAAGGTAACATTGTTCACGCATCTTATTTTAGATGATAAGATAACTAACAAAAGGAAAGAAATTAATCCTAACCATATTATATTAATACTTAAAAAATTCCAGAATCTTTCTTCTTTAATTGGTTCACTTTGTTTATTTTTTTAGTAATTATGATAGGAAAGTAATTTGACCAGAACTTGTTGATTGACACTTGTGCGTCTCTCCAGTACGGCAGGAGCTGATGTGAGGCTGAGTTCCCTGAAGTGGGGCGTGTTTTCATATGCCTGCTGAATCAAATTCTGTGCTGTAAACTTTCCTTATTAAATG
This sequence comes from Loris lydekkerianus, assembly GCA_963574355.1. Taxonomy (NCBI): domain Eukaryota; kingdom Metazoa; phylum Chordata; class Mammalia; order Primates; family Lorisidae; genus Loris; species Loris lydekkerianus. The sequence goes on along the minus strand of CAUYPK010013715.1, from coordinate 6,094 downwards.
CATTCTATTGTGTTCTAAATATTTGCATAATCGTATTTCATGGAAGATACTTACCTTAACTATGTGTGAACCTTGATTTACTATACAGAGCACCGTTTACTGTACATGTCTCATAATAGTGTGTCCCTGATGAATGCATTCAAATGTAGATCAGATCGTTTTGAATTCTCAGTTTTTGACTCAAAATAATTCAATATATGTTGGTTGTATAAACACATTGAATGTACATGACTGGCAACTTGAATTCATTTCCACATAAATTGCAACCTGGATAGCCCTGTTTACCTAATAATTTTGAAGCAATAAATTAAAAAGTCATCTTTTCTAAAACTGCCCTTAAACCAGAAGTGCCCACACTAGTCTTGGAAAAAGCTGTGTCCAGCTGCCTGGCACTTCCCGCCGGCAAGCTCCTTCCTGGGCTTTTCCACACTGTTTTCATGGCGTTCCGTCATGTCCCTGTGGGCTCAGCTGTTCGTGGATTCTTCTTTGGATTGGAATCGGGTTGCCTGCCTGCTGGTACCTTCTGCCTTACATGTGATGGTACTGTCTATCCACATCAAAGGATTGGACAGGAAATTTGAAGAGAAATTACGGATAAAAGTGGAAATTCCTTTTTGGGTAGATTTATTGATTGGTATTTTATTCCTTTACATAGCATCCTCATGAATTTTAGTTTTTGCGCATTTAATCAATAAGTCCAATACCAGGATTATATGCTTGGCTAGTAACAGTTATAATTTGTTAATAGCAATAATATTTGATAGTACCTTTCTTGAAATGTCTAGGCTTTTTACTATAGGCCTCTATAGGCCATATGCATGTATAGATAACATTTTTCTGTAATCATTGCTGTATTTAATTTTAATATATCTGAATTTTCGTATTTATAAGTTGAGGTTAGTAATACAGTAGTATGCATCTATTACAATTGTGGTTTTATGTCTGATAATCCATGTTAACATTTATTACTATTAATTGATCATAGTAGTTTATCACTAAAATGCTACATTTTATTACTATTTAATTTCAATCTTTGCATGGCCCTATAAAGAAGGTCTCCTGTTGTGGAAGGATGAACATGAGATGCATGAAGTCGAGCTGACTACCTCTATTCTAAGTCACTGTGCTCTGGCCTGTTCTTCCTCTTGTCCCTGTGGTCCTCCTCTCAGTCAGTCATGGTGGTCACGTTCATCGAGGGCATCGTCGTCTTCACCGTAAAGCTGTTTAATAGTTCTAGAGGCCTTACTGCTCTCAGCACTTTGCCTCATTTAATCGCACAGCAACCCTAGAGAGGAATATAAAGTCCTGTCCATGGGTAAGGTCCAGATTCAGCCCAAATTCCTTTGTCTCCTGGCTTTGCTCTGAGCCTCAGTGGTATTTTTATGTTCTTCCTGCACATGACTTTATAGTCACAGTATATCTTTGGATATGTATTTTAACTCCTGTTGACCATGTTAACACTTTCCATTCTCAGGGCAAATCTGACATTACCATTGTGTTGCGACTTTCAGAAGAGCCGCCGTAGCTCCACGCAAAGGGTTTCTATTGAACTGTTGGAAGGTTTCCAAGGAGTGTGGCTCATAGTCAATGTCTTTTCAGTTCACATTTTCATAGAACATTATAACCTTTTATAAACATGTCTAACAGTTGCTTTCGACTCTTCTTCTTGGGGATTTCTTGGTAATTCTCATTTTATAGTTTATCACTAGTACAGTTGTTTGCTAAATTTGTTGCATTTTTCAAAACAATTCAGATACTATTAATTTCATTTGGTTTCCCGTGTTGGGTTACTGTCTTAAACCATGTTGCTGTTAATTGGTGGAGACTGGACTAGACCCAGGGTTTTGACTGCAAACTTCCTCATTTTAGTATACTAGGTATACTGCTACCTGCATGGAAAACGCAGAAATGAAATACATGTTCTTCATTGATTTCCTTATTTAACCTGGAAAAATGACTTTTTAGATTAAAAAAAAATGCAGCAGACATCCTCAATTGGGCTTATACATGAATTATCATTTTTAAAAGGGAGAGGCAGGACTGTTCACTGCCCAGTGTGGTCTGTGCGTTCTGAGGACACAGCTTGGCCTTGGATCCCAACCCTGCCATTTACTAGCTGTGCCGCCTTTGGGAAGTTACTGAATCTATGGGCCCCTTATCTGTACAGTGGGCTGTTGTGGGCTGAATAAGTTGGTACACATGGAGCATCTAGCAGAGCTTGCCAGACCCTCCCTTCAAAAGAATAAACCAAAAAGCAAGCAACTCTCATATGTAATTTCTTTCTTCGTTATTAAAAATGTGGTTAATATTTGGTAGTCTACAGTGTGTTGTTAAGGTCTTGGAGTATAGTATTATTTACAGCTCTGAGAATAGTAATAATTACGTTTTGATATGGACCCTCATTAAGTGACAATGGAACTAACCCTTGAAATAAAGCAGCATTGCCTCTCTTGAATGTCTTTGCTTGCTCTTACCTGACAACTTGTGGTTATGTGTATATTTGTGTGTGTTTGAAATACAAATTCTCAGATTCTTTGAGGAATATTTCTGAGGGCTGTAGCTAATGTTTTATGGTGTCTAAAATATACTGCTAGTTTTCTGTGTATAGAATCCTTATTGGGGAGGTTCAAGACTTAAGTTTTTGGGCCTATAATCCAAGCACTCAGGGAGGCTGAAGCAGGCAGATCCCTTGAGCTCAGTATTGTAAACATGTGCCACATGGAAGAAAGACTCGGACCCCACTTCAGGTATAAATCAAATGGTGATTTATAACACCTGCACAGAAAACCACGGTGATTTATTACACCTGTGCAGGCCGGCCGCCGCCCAAAGGGCCAACGGCCCTGAAGAGAAAAGCAGGTTGCCTTTTATACCTTTTTTGTTGCCATGCAGGCAAGCAAAAACAAAAGCAGAACGTGACAGTTAGTTAGCCCAGGAGTGGGGTTACAAAGTTGGCTCAGGGGGGCTACAGCGTGGCGGTTGGCACAAGGGCGGAGTTATAGAGAGTCAGGGGGTTTGGCACCCTTTATAGTGAGTCAGGTGGTTCAGCTGGCATGGGGAGAAACTTGGCCTGGGAAACTAAGTTTGCTTTTCACCATTGTTTTACCTATGGCTAGGGAGTTGGGGTAAGTTTTCCCGTTGTTACCTGTTGCTAGGAGTTCTTGGGAACTCAGGGAACTTCCTTGTTGTATTCTGAAACCTGTTCTCAGAATTAAACTAATAAGGGGGGGTTTGAGATGGACGGGGACTCAGGCTGAGACAGTTAGGGGCTTTTAGAGGTCTTCTTGCCAGGTCCATTACCACATCAGGACTTCCAGAAGAGCCTGAGCAAGAATAAGACTCCATTTCTACTAAAAATGGAAAAACTAACGGGCATTGTGGTGGGTGCCTGTAGTCCTAGCTACTCAGGAGGCTGGGGAGGGAGGAGTGCCTAAATCCAGGAATTTGAAGTTGCTGTGAGGTAGGTAGCCTGAGGCCATCGCATTCTAGCTGGGCAAAAGATTGAGATTCTGTCTCTTCCACCCTACCCCCCAAAATATTTTTGTTTCTTATAAATAAGGAATAATTATCTAACCTTTGTTGATTCACGGGGATTTTAAATAAATTAGCATTTATTTTCAAGGAATAGCAGAACCATGTAGGAAAATAACAATAAAATATTAAAGGATTTATGGATATTTTAAATGTTGGAATATTGATCATTTGTTTTGAAAGCAAGTTGCTTTATATACTATTACAATAGAATGTTTCAGATGTGAAAATGGTAGTGTCTATGTGGTAATTATGACCAAAAGCATTCAAAAGAAGTGTGTCAGAACATTTTTGGCAAACAATGAAAGACATTTTATTTTGGCCTAGCAATGACCCAGCCAAAAACTGTAACAACAACAAAAAAGAAAGCTCACTCTCTAATAGATTACTCAATCTCATTCACAGTGGTAACTAAGAGAATAAAATACTTAAAAATAAAAAAAAAAGAAAGAAAGAAAAGAAGATATGAGCAGTGCAATTTCTGAAACTAAAGTTAGTAAAACAGTTTTTTCAACATTCTTTGAATACATAGAGGTCTAAGAGCAGACTTTTCTTGGCATCCTTCAGTGTTTATGGGGAAAAGACATTAGAATGTGTAAGTGAAACCTGCGTGTGTCACAGGCTGGTTGTAAGGATCAAAAAAATATATGAAAGTTCCTTGTAAATTAAAAAAAAAGAAAAATATAATTAGGAAATGTTACCTAACACCTGTTAACTTCTGAATTTTGGAGTAAACAAATCTCATATAATCATTTTGTTTCTCCTTTTATTTGCTTGGGAAATTTTTGACAGATTTCAATACCTTTGAACTGCAGGTTTTCCTGTGTTGTTCATTTAGGTTAACATTCTCATTAATAGGTAAGAGAAGTGGGTGGAAGGAGTGTTTTCTTGAAGTCATAATTAAACAATATAATCAGAATCTGTTTGCAGTTCCATTTAAGATGGTAGATATGTATTTAATTTTGCATACTGTATCTATAACAGAGTCTTTAATACTTCTTTTAGGTTTTCATTTATGTTGTCCAACATATTTTACATTTCAACTAAGATCATTTTATTCTCTTAGTGATTTTACACTTTGAAGGTAAAATATCTTTGTCTTGTTTATAATAAAACCAATGCCATCCATATCAGTTAGCTGTTCTTTTTGAAATCATCATCTTTATATTTATTTTTAAGCATAATTATTCTTGCTAACTGATTGCATTACCTTTATTTTTATCTGACCTGCCTCACAACTCATTAATTTTTAGTTTCTCTCTTCATCATATAAAAAATATTTTCTATTTAAATATTACTTATACTTTCTTAATCCTAGTAACTTCAAAATAAAAACCTCTTTGTTCTATCAATTACTAATTTTATCATTTATTAGTTTGGGAAATGCATGCTCATTTAGAAAATTGTCTAATAAGATTTTATTTGTGAACATGTTCATTTCTGTAGTTTTTTGAGACAGTCTTAATTCTGTTGCCCTAGGTAGAGTGCCATGGTATCATAGCTCACAGCGACCTTAAACTCCTTTTTTTTTTTTTTTTTTTTTTCTTTCTTTGAGGATCCTTGCTACTTTTTTATTTATTTATTTATTTTTTATTAAATCATAGCTATGTACATTAATGTGATCATGGGGCACCATACACTAGTTTCATAGACAGTTTGACACATTTTCATCACTCTGGTTAATATAGCCTTCCTGGCATTTTTTTAGTTATTGTGCTAAGACATTTACATTCCACATTTACTAAGTTTCACATATACCCTTGTAAGATGCCCCTCAGGTGTAATCCCACCAATCCCCCTCTCCCCACCCCCTCCCTCCTCCCTCCTCTCTCTTTCCCCCTTTCCCCTATTCTTAGGTTGTAACTGGGTTATAGCTTTCATGTGAAAGCCATAAATTAGTTTCATAGTAGGGCTGAGTACATTGGATACTTTTTCTTCCATTCTTGAGATACTTTACTAAGAAGAATATGTTCCAGCTCTACCCACGTAAACATGAAAGAGGTAAAGTCTCCATCTTTCTTTAAGGCTGCATAGTATTCCATGGTGTACATATACCACAATTTATTAATCCATTCGTGGATCGATGGGCACTTGGGCTTTTTCCATGATTTAGCGATTATGAATAGGGCTTCAATAAACATTCTGGTACAAATATCTTTGTTATGATGTGATTTTTGGTCTTCTGGGTATATGCCTAGTAGAGGAATTATAGGATTGAATGGCAGATCTATTTTTAGATCTCTAAGTGTTCTCCATAGATCTTTCCAAAAGGAATGTATTAATTTGCATTCCCACTAGCAGTGTAGAAGTGTTCCCTTTTCTCCACATCCATGCCAACATCTCTGGTCTTGGGATTTTGTGATATAGGTTAGTCTCACTGGAGTTAGATGATATGTCAAAGTAGTTTTGGTTTGCATTTCTCTGATGATTAAAGATGATGAGCATTTTTTCATATGTTTGTAGGCCGTGTGCCTGTCTTCTTCAGAGAAGTTTCTCTTCAAGTCCCTTGCCCAGCCTGCGATGGGATCACTTGTTCTTTTCATGCTTATACGTTTGAGTTCTC
>CAUYPK010013713.1:0-16446 GCA_963574355.1 Loris lydekkerianus | reverse complement strand
ATTAGGCTGGAAAAATACACTAAAAAAGTATGAGATATACCAATTCATATTTACTTGGATAAAAATATTCAGGTTAGAGATTACTAGAATGATTTTGAAGTATTCTTTTTCCATTGTCTATAAGATTTGGCATGATCTGTTTTTTGAAATTATCTTTTATTTTTATTTATAAATATTAGTTGTCTATTCTTTGATACTTTGGGAAAAAAATAATAAGAAGTTAATTGATGACCCCATACAGAACCTCAGAATCAAAGCATTCTATAATAGACATACTCTTATTTGACAATGTGAATGTTACTTTCTTTGCATTACTATTATTATTATTGCTTAATACTTCGTTGCAGCAATCGTCTGATTTCTTTTCTGAATGTCTTTGTGTTCGTTAGTTCTTTGCAAGGTTTTTGTTTTTGGTCCCTATCTTAAACATAGTTATTGTTGTTAAATTTTGAGCCTTTTTAATTTTGTGAAGACAAAAACTGGAAGCCTAATGAACACATACGTATATGTGAAAATAAAAAAGAAAAAATATTCAGGTTAAGATTTGTTTTTACTATTTAAAAATAATGGTAATTACAGTTTCTCTCACTGCTTTAAAAAATCTCAACGTCTGGCTTGGTGCCTGTAGCTCAGCGGCTAGGGCGCCAACCACATACACCAGAGCTGGTGGGTTTGAATCCAGCCTGGCCCTGCCAAACAACAATGACAGCTATAACGAAAAAATAGCCCGGCGTTGTGGCAGGCACCTGTAGTCCCAGCTACTTGGGAGGCTGAGTCAAGAGAATCGCTTAAGCCCAAGAGTTTGAGGTTGCTGTGAGCTGTAACAACATGGCATTCCATACAGGGTGACAGCTTAAAACTCTGTCTCAAAAAAAAAAAAAGATTTCAACATCTGATTTTTGCAGTACATCTGTGTAATAGTAGTGGCAACAAATCAAACATTCATTCATTCATTTGATCTGTCACTAGGGTGAGAGTGCTGTGGCATCAGCTCAGCTCACAACAACCTTAAACTCCTAGGTTCTAGTGATTGTCCTGAGTAACTGGGCCCACAGGTGCCACTACAACACCCAGATAATTTTTTCTATTTTTAGTGGTGCTCAGGCTGGTCTTAAACTATTGAGCCTCCCAGAGTACTAAGATTACAGATGTGAGCCACCATTCTCTGGCCTGCTTTTATTTTTCTTTTTAAATTAGTTACTTGTAGAATTTATACCTCATTGTTTTAAAAAGATATGTTTGTCTATGTTCAGATCTATTTCACAGGTCAGAATTAAATTAGTGAATTATAAATAAAATGCAGAACATTGAAATTTTAATATTCATTGTGAACATTCTTACTGATTTTCAATCAGCAGGAAGCTAAAAGACATAGTCTTTTAAATTATATTTTCAAAATCTGTTTTTTATTAAAAAAAATAAAAATTTAAATAACTACCTGGTCCTTTCAGATAAGGAATTCTTAACATTTTAAACATTTACTTTCAAATTAGTATCACAAGTGATTTTTAATATTTATTCATCTTGCAACTGGAATGCTTGTGATTTTTAATATTTATTCATCTTGCAACTGGAATGCTTACTCCCCAAAAAGGTTAATCTGTAGATTAAATTCTGTGAGATTTGTCTGTACATGTCATATCTTTAAAATCCCTTTCTGATTAGGATTTTCCTCGTTTCCTTGATGTGGCTGTTAGAGTAGAAAAACACTTGCCTAAGAGTTAAGAGATCTGCCTTGTATGTTTGCCTTGCCATTGTTTTGCAGAGAGATTTTGGGAACTTAACCTGCCTGAATGGCAGCTGCAGTGGCTGAGTAGGTGGGTTAACAGTATCAGTTTGCCTACCTCAGAAGTTTATATTAAAGTCAGATGAATTAATAAATGAAATGTAAAGTGCTATACAAACAGAACAAAGAACTATGCCCAACCATGATTACTGACTCCTTACTACTATTTTGTATCATATAGATCAAGCTACTTAATTTCTAGGACTGGTGTGTTGAAAAGCTTTACCATTTTTTCCTTAATATTAGTTTCAGAAACTTAACATGTTATTTATACTTGGATAATTTTTGCAGAAGTATTTCCCACATGTATTATATTTAAACTACTACTAACTGTATTTTCCTTATGGTACTTAGATACATATTTACATGCCCTTTATACATATAACTATGTTCTTGTGTGGTTTCTGAGAAGTGCTGTTTAAATAAAGAATGATATTCTAATACCAGATTCAATGAAATAATTAGATTGTTATAAAAGAAAAAAAGCCACAATTTGACTTCCTTTCGGAAATTATCTCTAAGAGGGAGGGGGTGCACATGCTATTTAAGCATGGTTTTTCAATGAAAACATCCATTATTTGGTTATTCTGGGGGGTGTTTATGATTGTGAGTTAAATGGAACTTATTTCTAAACAGTTACGTTTTTTACTGTATAACTCAACTGGAGGACTTTTCTCTAAATAGTGTCACTACAGGATATCAACATGAAAAAAGCTTTCAAAAGTTCCACAGTCCAAGACCAGCAGGTGGTTTCAAAGAACAGCATTCCTAATCCTGTTGCTGACATTTACAACCAGAGTGATAAACCACCACCTCTGAACATCCTGACGCCATATAGGTATGGCTCCCTTTGTGCTCAGAGCCTTTTCAGTACAGGTTAGGAGAGAGGTAGGCAGAGCTGGGAAGGTGCTGGTGCATTCTGTGGGAACATTCTTGATGGCTCATCTGGGTTCAAGTTAAGAACTTTTTCAAACTTGGAAGATAATAATTGCATTATTATACATAATGAAATTAGCCACTGATACAGATTTTTTAAGATTTTAATATTTCAAAATGTAGGTGCATTTACCAAGAAAAGTGTGAGCTCTAATTTTAGCTTTTAGATGTAGCTATCTTAACAAGAAATGACTATATTATATAATAGTATTACGTGTGGTCATGTTGTTATTCCTCACAAAGTCAATTTTAAAGGAACTGCATAATTCATTTATAATGCTGCAAATGCCTCTCAGCATTTCAGCTCTGCAGAGACATTTGTTATTCAATTCAAAAAAATGTATTCTGCAGTGTTGGGGGTTGTTTAAGGATGAAAATATAGTCAGCAAATTAATCTTATGTTACTGTAAAATGGTGGGACACATTATTAGGACTAAACTTCCAAGAATAAGAATGGAAAATAAATAGTGCAAGAAACTTAATATGAAGAGAGTACCTAAAAAATGCTTTTTAAAAACACCCTTCCTGCCTCCCCCCACATCAGTGTTTCCTACTCATGTCTGCTGTCACCTCCTGTCCTGTCTCTCTTTCTTATACTCTGCCTTGTCATCCTTTGTGGTGCATCCTGTCCCTCTCCCCATCTCTGTGTCCTGTTGAGCTCATCCTTCAGCCTCTGACAGCACAAGCTGTAGTGGCCTGTGGTCCTGAGTGTCCACAAAGAAATGTTTGGAGCTACCCTGTCTTATATCTCTGCTAGTAAAGAATTCTTCAAACCATGTCCCTTTTTTCTGAATGGACAGGGAGATTATCTTTAAAATAATATAAGAGACTAAATGGAAACTGTAATGGGAGAGGAGCGAGATGCCATACATTTTTTGTGCAACAAGTATTCTTTTCTGGAGGCTATTAAACTTTTCCTACCTGGCATTACTTAAGAAACTTCATTAAAAATTCTGTTCTAAAGGGAAAAACCCCAGAAAACCCAATGAACTACTTACATTTGATTAGTCAGGATCATGATTAAGTATTTGGTTGTGTTGATTTAAAATTTTTTACTTGCATTAAAAAGATGATTTAATTTTTCATATCTATGTATTATAATGTGTGTATGTTCGGTCTTACAGAAAATAAAGCATGTCTTTGACTTTTTAATTGTATGTTTAAGAATATCAGTGTTAGCTCTGCATTTCATACATGCTTTTGCATCTGAACATAAATAAGATACTGCCACAACACTGTCTTATTATAGGAAGTACAACTCATTATAGAAGTTCTAACTCTATTTTTTAAAAAAGGAATGTACATTTTATACATCTTAAATTTTATAGCTTTTTTATACCTTTGCCTACATTCAAGGCCTTAGTATCTTAGGGAAACATTCTCTTTTACAATGTTATTAATAAAATATCAAGCAAGTTGCTTATTAATTAGAAAGGGAAGTTTGTAATTAATTAAAAGTTAAAGTATAGAGTTACACTGCTTGTTAGTGATTATCAGACTCAGTGACTAGAATAATCCTGTAGAATCCTGGGCCTTAGTCTTAGATGTGAGAAGCTTACTAGGAGATGGCATTTCAGGTGCTTTGAGGACAGACCTTTTTTTGTTTTTCTCCTGAGTAATTTAGTTAGCTTTCTCTTGACTATTTGGGCATAAACTCTTTCTTGTACTCCTTCAACTTGTTTTGTTTCTCTTAAGTACCTTGAATGACTTGTTGAAATACTAAATTGAAATATAAACTTTTACTTTGTTTTGAGAGAAGTCTACAGGCCAAATACTATTTAAAAATGTTAACAGAGTTTTACTTTGCATCATGATTACTTTGAATATTACTGTTGATGCGTAGGACAACTTTGGATCCTTATTTGAGGCTTTATTGGTCTTATGATAAGCGAGTATTTTATAAAGATTTGAAATATTTTTTGACCACTGTAACTGCAGTAGTTCTTTAAATGAAGTGCCTAGAGGTGAATGAAGCTCTTTGTAGGTTACTTCCACTTTGAAAACACGTAGTTCATCACTGTTTTTCCTAGTCACATTTATACCCCATGAACATTTAACCTCTTTCCTTATTAGATTTATGGGTATTGGGTAAATCTTATTGAGAAAAAGAGAGTATTTATTAATTTTCATCTTGAAGCTGCAGAGTAGAAATGAATATGTGTGTACTAAGGATCCGTCCATCTCTGTGTGTCGCATACCCCATTGGAATAAACATAATGTTTCCTGCAATAATTGAAGTTATTAAAAATTGCTCTTTATAAGCCATTTTGTGATTGTGGGGGGGGAACCATTTTCCATACTTAATTCTAAATATGCAAGAGTACTTTTAACCTAATTATTCTAGAATAGATTATCATTATTGTGCATTTTCATACTTTATTTATAAGAAAGTTTAGAGACTTAATAATGTATAAGACAATTAAGATGTCCCATGTAGATCTTCTGTGATCCCATGGTAAAATTAACCCACACATAAAAAGTATCTAACCATCTTTTTTTATTTTTCCTTCCTTTTAATACATTGGTTAATAGAGATGATAGGAAGGACGGGCTGAAGTTCTATACTGATCCTTCCTATTTCTTTGACCTCTGGAAAGAAAAAATGCTACAGGACACTGAAGACAAGAGGAAAGAGAAAAGGCGTCAGAAGGTAAGTAATTTCAGGACGGGAAATGTACATATCAATTTCTTAATGGATTCGTGCTTAGAAATAAATGAATAAATTATTTAAATGGGCAAGATGTTGGCTTTAGTGCTGAAGTGTTTTTGGAGGTTGCATTTTTCACAGTGAAGATCATGACAGTTCAATCTCAGACAGTAATACTGTTTTCAGTAAATACCATCTGATTTGTTCTCTACTTGTTTTGCTTTAACAAAGTGGTGGCTAAAATTTCAGTTTTTTTCATAACCAAGTTTTATAACTTTTCTCCTCCTGCTCTCTCATATTTTCATAAGGAAGTGAACATTCATATCAGACATGACGATGTGCTTTCTGTCTTTTTAATGTAGTTAAGTCTTTGATGAGATGTTCTATGCATTGAGAAGCATGTGTGATCCGCATGTTCAGGGAATAGTATTTACTGACAGTGAACCTCCCTTTTGGAGAGTGTAGTGGTAGGCAAGAACATTACAAGTCTGGAAGTTGAAGAACATCTGGGTTAGCAGCAGTCTTGGAAGGAAAGCCCACTCAGGTTTTGAAAATTGTTCCTTTTTGGGCCCAGAAATTAGATCTAAGTCACTGAGAAGAATAATTCTTTAAGTGGAGCTGTGTTTTAAAATGAGCATCTAGTTTACATGACAAATATTAGAATCTTTAGTAGTTAGAAGAAATGCTTAGCCACTTTTTAAGTTGATTGCCTTAAGGTTTTGAGGCATTTAGGTGTATTGCCCAGTAGGAGTGGCAATTTGAAATGGAATAGAATTTGAAATTTGAAATAGGTTTTAAGGAAAGGAAACATGAAAACAGACTGTGCAAGTATAAGAAATTACCACCACTGCATCTGGGAAGGGATTCCAGGAACTTGGTTATTTACACTCTGTTTTTGTGCTCCTGGCTTAGGAGATTTAATTGGGAAATCTTGGAAAAATTGTGAAGTTTTACAAAGTATTTAAGTGGAGAAGGAAAGATACTGATCTTTTGAACAGAAAAGAAACTAATATTTAAGCCATGTTTGTTCTAATGTGCATGCTTTTTTATAGTAAAGGACAAAACACCAGGTTTTTAAAGAATACCTTCCTAACTTGCCTATCTTTTTAAAGGGCCTTCTTAGAGCTACTTTTGGCAAAAATACTTCATTTTTTTTCTATTCTTCTTGAAGGGGAAACAGCTTTATCCACAACTATTGTGTCTTTAAAACTATTTGTCATTTTCTTAGCTATTTTATCTCATTCCACATTCCTCATTTCTCAAACACATGAAATTCTGATAGTAATTTCTCATTCATTCATTCATTTATATAATGATTCTTTGTTAAATGTCTTCTAAGTGCTTAATAGACAGTGGTGGGGAAAAAATGAAGATTAGTATCCTCATGGAGATTACAGTACTAGGGGGAGGCACTAAATAATCACACAGCCCTAGCTAGACATTGTGGTGGGTGGTTGTAGTTCCAGCTACTTGGGAGGCTGAGGCAAGAGAATCGCTTAAGCCCAAGAGTTTGAGATTACTATGAGCTGTGATGCCATGGCACTATACTGAGGGCGACATAGTGAAACTCTGTCTAAAAAAATAAAAAGAAAGAAAAAATCAGCCCTCTGAAATGCAGAGAGAGGGAAAGAAGTTAATTAAAGTCTACTTCATATAGGAATAATGGATGAAGTAAGATATTCTCTATTTCCCAGGATTTTAGAAATCTAAGTCATACTCAGTTTTCAGTTGACAAATCTGAAGGAAAAATAACTTTAGAAAATTTGGAGATAAAAATATCTATTGTGTTTGAACTTCATTGTCTTTAGTGTGATACTTTAAGAACATTGAAAAATATTGACACAAATAAGTATAAAGTTTAAGTATGTCGTGGCACTGTTGATAAATGTTGCAAAGGAATAGTACAGGACTTTGTAAGTGAGGTGACCTGGCAGGGTGACAGTGTACATGTAGCAGAGTGTCATGGAAGAACCTCTGAGGAGGTGCCCTACAAGCTGAGATCCAAAGGATACATGATGGAAGTTAAATAGAGGGAGGGTGTAGGAAGGCAGGGTGGCTGGGGTTGGGGGAAGATGAGGCAGGTGGGTGTGCTTCCGAGTCAAGGAACCAGTTTGGCCCATTCTAGGGATTTTAATGTAGGCCATTATAGCTGGTATATAGATTCATCATTGTTAATATTTTGTCATGGTTGGCTCAAGTGCGCACGTGTGTGTGTCTATGTGTCTTACATGTTGATTGATAGATTTGGAGGCTAAACCGTTGTAAAGAAAGTTATAAATATCATAACAATCCCTAAATATGCCAGCATATGTCTTTTACAAAGTAAAGGCAATAGTCATTAATTATTTTAATAGAGTGGTTCTTAATCAGGATGCATATTGGAATCACCATAAAATCTTCCTTTTGACCTTCAATTTTTTTGTTTTTTAAAAGTACACAAACAATTTATGCTAGCTGTAAAATGCTCAGCTAGCACTGAAGGAAATAAAGAGACTCCCCTCCCTAAGAGTAACTAACCACCCTTAACAATTTGGTATATATCTTTTTAGACCTTGTAAGCATTCATAAATATATGCATGCAAATTTTGCAAAGTACTTTTTTACATACATGGTATACACAAGACTTAGATGCATACATGCTGACTTTGTTAATGCATTTCATTCTTTTTAATATTTGTGCCCTATTCCAAAGCATAAATGCTTCATAAATTACTTACTTGTCACTGTTGCTATTATAATACATCAATGGTTGTCTCCCTGCTTATATACAGATTATTTCTTCATTTCTGTGTCTTTTGTGAATTTCATATTTACATCCTTTGCTGATTCATTATCAAAGCCTTCAAGATCTTGCCTCTTAAGTACCTCTGAAAACAGTCCTGTTTCCCATCCTCACTATATCCTGAGCCACCTGCTATCTTCCCACTAGACCACCACAGTAACTTTTTCACTGGTGTTCCTATCTTACCCTTTTCACTCTATTTTCTGCAACATAGAACCTGGCCTTCAAGATCTTGCCTACCTTTTGGATCTTGGGCCATTCACCTCCATTAATGTTTACCTTTTTCCCTTTCTCCTAATGCAGTGCTGTCCTTAGGACTCTTGCACAGTCTGCCCTCTCCTGTGGCATGCATCTGATCCATTCTCCTCTGCAGAATTAGCGTTACTCATGCTTTGTCTCTGAGTCATTCCAGAACACCTGACTTCTAGACTAGACAGCATTTTACATATATACATGTATGTTTAAATATATAAATGTATTTAAATATACAGATATAAAATATTTATGTAACAGTATAGATAGATAATAGATAATAAAATGTGTAACTATATTTCAAAATTTAAATACATAATATTTTTACCACATTTTATAATTGTACATTTATGTCCTCTTGAAGTCTTCCCTACTGGACTACAAGGGCAGAAACATGTCTGTTTTTGTTTATTTGTTTGTCATGTGTGTGTCATCAGTGCCTGACACAGTGCCTGAGACATAACTAAGGTTGCAGCTTGGCTGTGGCTTTGCTCGTTTAGCCAGCACTTAATGTGTGTTCTGTGTAAAACAGTGTGTTGAGGTGGAACAAGATTAAGAAGGCAGTTTAGGAAATAAAGGCACATAGTTTTCATCCTTAAAGATTATAAAATCTTATCAGGGAAGCAGAAAAAATGTATAGACAAACATAAAAATAACTGTGCTCACCCTTAAAGAAGTACCTATGTGGGACCTCAGTACGGACTGAGTTGCGTTTTTGCTGGCAAAGTAGGGCTGGAACAAGAATGGCTCTTTGGGCAGGTAAGTTTTTAATTTAATTTTCTTTTGTCTTAAGCTAGTTGCAGGATTAGCTTAAATATTCTGTAATATCCAGAAATTAGGAATAGAATATTTTAAATTATTTTCTTTGAAAGATAATTGCATGTTAATGAGTCAGTCAAAATTGTATGGTGGTAGGAAATGATTTCTCTGTGTGGCGTTGCCAGGTATCCCACCCATATGATACAGATATAGAAGAAAGTGAGAGTTTTTTACCCAAAATAATGGTAAGCAACCTTTGTAGTTCTAGTACAGTTACTTTTTATTTAGTTAGAGAGCTAAGTATCAGTTATTTTTGTTGAGTCTGTTGAGTAAGAGAACTATACTGCTTTAGAATATTCTTAACATTAGGGTAATAGAAATGCAGATGTCTCTTGTCTTGGCTTGGGTCCTGTTCATTATAACTGCATTTAACCTGCCCTTTCCTTTCCTTTCTGTCTTGGCATGCTTTCTTTCTTTTCCGGGACATCAGGAGCAAAAGCGTATAGATGGCACCACCCGTGAGGTGAAAAAGGTTAGAAAAGCCAGAAACAGGCGCCAGGAGTGGAATATGATGGCATATGACAAAGAGCTTAGACCCGACAACAGGTTGTCTCAGAGTGTGTACCACGGAGCGTCTTCTGAGGGATCCCTATCCCCAGACACTAGGTGTGTGTGTGTGTGTGTCACAGCCCCTCAGACCTGATGCTTCGGGCCACTGGGTCCTTTCTGATTTTACTATGATTTGAAATGCAACAATAGCTTTGGGGTTTATGTGGCCCACAATATGTTTTAAGACTTCTCCTTAAAAATGATCTCTATTTTGATTTTGAAATACTTTAAGGCAATATTATTTACTTTTGGTTCCTTTTTTTTTTTTTTAATCTCTGTGACTTAAATGTTCAGTTAATCTAGATATAGTTGTCTTAACACTGATTTTGAATTTGGGGTAACTGCCAATGACTTAAATTTTTGTTTTAGTAATCATTTAATCCTTTCTCTTTCTCTTTAGTTTGAGATGTTGAATTTCCTTTGCAAAAATGATTGGTAGGTGGTAACTAATGTGATTGAGGAATACCTTCATTGTTTCCTTTGATGACCTCTTGAAAAAGTGATGAATAAAACAGAGATTTGTTTTTTCTTTCAGATAACTTATATATTCTAATTTCAGGAGAAGAACTCTGTCGGAGTTTACTTGAAAAATTTGTTAGCAATTAAGTAAAAATATTTCTTACAGGTGTGAGTTAATATGGTCAGTAGGTCACAGTTGTCACAGAAGAGATTCATTGAATGATAGAAATGGACTAATCAGTGTTAACTTTTTGTTCATTTCCTGCTTTTGGTTTTGTAAAGTAGTCTTCCATGCCTAAACTCTCAAAGTCTTCCATCAGCATTTAAAAATTTGAATAGAGAAGTCTTACGTGTGTGATTCAAGATTATTTTCCAAACAACAACAGCCTAGACCTTGAGTTATATCTGTGTCCTTTGCTTTTTCTGTTTACCTTTGTACCTTCAGTAACTAGTGCAAACTGTAACATGTAGAGGGTGCTCAGTGAGTGGTTGCTGAGTGAAAGATGCCTTTGTTGTTTCTAGTACCTTAAGTGTTACCACCTGGAGGATCTGGAAGTCATTGGTAGGATGGGAGGCAAGTTCTGAATAATTTTTCAGTGCAAGTGAAATACTAGAAAATTATTGAAGTTTTACTTCAGTTCTATCCTTAAGTTTGAATTTTAACATGGATTTATTTCTGTAGAAAGAAAGAATGATGATACAGTTCTCATAGATTTTGGGGTGGAGAGAAATACATAAACGTAAATATCTCCTATGATGTCAGTTTGCCTTTTTGTTTTTTCCAAATAATTTAGTTGTAATTGTTTATTCTTGTAAAATATGTACTTTGTTTTTATCTCATATATACTGCTTTTTAATAGATGCAGTTGGAAAAACAATGGATTTTTTGATTCCTTAGCTAAATGATTACTATCCATTCTAGCATTTTGAGGTTAGAATGTTCCTTATTGGGGATAAAATTAATAGTCATGCAGATTATCTAGTATTCTGCCTTTGTATTTATGTTGCTTAGATGTATTATCTCCGTTTCTCTTATTTTTTCAAAAAGCAAATAGAATTGTAAGCTTTATTTCTTCAAAATTTCCTTTGTGTCATGCTGTGTGTCATAATGTATGCACATCATGGCCTCTCACTATTTGCATATATTATTCACTAACAGATGATAGCCCATCACTGTGCTTGGATTATATCCTTTAATTTCACAATTTTTATGTTTTATTTTACTAAAGTGTGTCACTTTTTTAAAATTATAAAATAAGACATGCTTTTTATGTCTGGAAATTATAGAAGAAAAGTTGAATATTTATTGTCCATAATCCTTCAGAGGAACCATTGTGTATGTTGCAGTTTATTTCTCTTTAGTCTTCTGTCTGTGTGTTTTATCTTTTAAAAAATTGGAGCCATGCTATGTTTTCTTTCTTAGGATTTTTTAAAATTGTATCTCATGTTTTAAGTATTATTTAAAAACATGTTTTTTAATGGCTGTATCCCCCAGTCTGAGTGTATTCAAGACATAGAGGGAAGGGAAATGTAATAGCAGGTCTCATGGCATGCATATAAGCCATTCACATAAGTGACATCCTTTAATCCAGCCCATATAATGTAATCTTAAATGTTTACTCTCTCTCTTTCTGGATCGTTAAGAATGGCTTGTTCCTAAGTGTGAATTTAAGATGAGAACTGGTGAAGTGCGTGCCTCTGTATAACCAGCTCTGTCACTATTCCTCAGGGGCATCACACTCCCACACCCTAGTTACTTTCTTTTATCCTTGCTCAGGGCCCTGGTGCAGTTTTCCAGCACTGCTAGCCTGTGTATGCCCAAACCGTGGGAGGATCCAGTGACTTTCCCTCTGAGTCTCCACTGCATACTTATTTCTTCTGGTTGTAGTGTCATCTGCAGCCCTCCCGAGCCTCTTTCTGTGACAGGTGGTCACTGATCATCATGAAGCTTCAGTACCCCTACTCACCTCTGACCCGTGCTCACCCCTGTGGCTGTCTCTGCCTGCCCCCAGCAGGGGGCTCCATTTCCTTCTGCTCCCTCTGCCTGTGGGCATCCCCTTTTCCATTGTCCTTTCCTCTTGGACGGACCAGTCCTCTTTCCTCTGTCCTTCTGCCTCCTCCCTTTATTAGAGTCCTACCCTTTAGACATCAGCTGCTGTAATCTTGACCTCAGGCATGCATTTCCTCTCCACTCTGACCCTACATGGCTAGCCCCTTTCCTTGGGTTCCCCCCACTCCCCGGCCCAAGCTGTCCCAACCTCCTTGACAAGGTTAGCAACCCCAAGTTATGCCACAGCATGTCTGGTTCTTTGCTACCAACCTGAGGAACACCCTGTATCTTACCAGATGACTTTGTTTCCTTTAGAAAGCTTTACACACAGTCAGTGACACAGTTGCATTGAGTCAGGCACACATTGTCGATGAGTTTTTAGGTGTTTACATTTTTAAAATATACTAAGTCTAAATACAGGTCAGATTCTTCCCCCTGAAAAACATTTTAAACTCATTTGCTAGTAGTTTGCATAGTTCGGAAGACATAATCACATGCACAACATAATCTAGAATTCACACTGCAATTAGGGAAGGAAAAATTAGTTATTATTATACCACAGTTAGGGAAAAGAGGGGACAAAGAATCTCTTCTTTATTTAGAAAGCGTTTCTGTGCCACACAGTGCTCCAGTTAAGCTACTATCTGAAGCCCCGGAGAGAGAGAAATGCAATTTACATCTCCCCTGCTCCTTCCACATCCCCAATGTGTGTTTCCATATTTCCTTCAGAGAGAGAAACACAAGCTGAACCCTAACAGAAACCAGCAAGTAAATGTGAGAAAAGTCAGGACGAGAAAAGAAGAGTGGGAGAGAAGGAAAATGGGCATTGAGTTTATGAGTGACGCAAAGAACCTGGAGCAGGCAGGGAGCACGAAAGAGGACAGACAGCCCAGAGGGTTTGTCATTTTGCTTTCTTTGGCTTCCCAGCCTCAGGCTGCCCCCCTGCTTCAGCTGTCATGAGAGGATGTGAGCCCCTACTGACACTGTGTTCTGTAACCCAGGCCAGGCGCGAGTGACTGTTACTAATGCCCCTGCCGCTGCACGGTCCTGGCTCTGCTCCTGAGGGCACAGCTGGAATCCCAGCAGCTTTCTGAACTCTGCTGCACTAATACCAGATTCCCATTTCTTTCAGAGTTTCACACTCAACTGTGTGTGCAAGAAAAAGTATGGAAAGAAGACCTTTCCTTAGTGCACTGCATTGCTTCCTTCTCGTTTGGTTGAATACATTTTTCTGTTTAGGAAAAATATGATTGACTGTATTGCATTCTCATGCTCTTTTTCTGTCCTTACTGTTAATATTTATCCAGTTCACCTGCCATTCTGTATTTTTCTAATTATATGCTGTCAGTTTTATTGCCACTGAAATCCTCTGTCTTAGATGCTGTTTCTAAATTAAATGGAATTTTTCTTGTAGCCTCTCTTAGAGAAGAAGTATGCTGAAATACTGTGAAATGAGGCTCTGCTGTTTCCTGCTTGCCAGTCTGTCTGACTTATTCACTTCAAAGCTGTGAATCTGAATCCATGTAACACTGGGGCTTGCTACTAAAATAGTAATTATGTTGTTACTCAGAAGCTCTCATGGGGCTAGACCTAGTTGAAAGTAAAGGAAATAAATGTCTGATATCTGTGCATTGGCAATGTTATTATTCAAATACATTTTTGTGTCTGTTAGAGGAAAATTTTTAACTTAAATTTCTCTCACCTCTTTTTCGGGAATGTCAGGTCCCATGCATCGGATGTCACGGATTACTCTTATCCAGCTACTCCCAACCATTCTCTGCACACCCAGCCAGCAACCCCTTCATACGCAGCTGGTGACGTGCCGCATGGGCCTGCAAACCAGGCACCCGAGCATGAGTACCGGCCGCCCTCAGCCTCAGCCAGGCACATGGCCCTAAACAGACCTCAGCAGCCGCCGCCCCCACCTCCGCCCCAGGCCCCAGAGGGGTCCCAGGCCTCTGCACAAGTGGCTCCAGCAGACTATGGGTAAATTGGTATTCCTTGTACTCTAGTCCCAGCTTGCTCTTGCACTTGGATCTTGCTACATGTGATAGAAGAATTTTTAGCTTTGATACTGTAGAGGCCAGAATATAATAAATGACTGGACACAGTTACTAGTACTTCTGCCAGACTCTGTGTTAAATAAAGTAGGTACAGTGCCCTGCCACTCCCCCATTTTTATCATAGTGAAATCTCAGGTGCATGTCTGTGTTCAGGCATGCACAGTCCTTACACACAGACATCAGTGTGTTTGAGTGGCGCTGTAAGCCAAGGGCATTGGTGAAGGATGAACTTTGTGAACCTGTCCCACACCCTCACGAATCTCCACCCATCCTGGGTGGATCACAGAGCATTCTGACCACAACTGAGAAAACTATGTAAGGCAGCTTGTGGGTCTTAACTCTTGGCCATATACTTTCCTTTCTTGACATATCATTTTGCCTCTGGTCTGTCAGGTAGAATTAAGATACTTCCTAACATCAACGCAGGCAGCTACTTGTATTCTGATAGGCAGGTTTGGGCTCTTCGTGGCATAACCCTGATCTTTAGAGGGTTTGTCCCTATAGAGTAGGTGTCTGGAGAGTTGAATATGCACCTGGGTTAACATGTATGTTCTTCCACCCAGAGTGATCAGTGTCTCGGACCCCTTTCTGAATGTATGTCCCTCAGCTGTCGGTTGTCTCCCTGAGCACACTGGCCTGGAGGTTTCTCAGCTGCAGGTTCTAAGTCAGTCTTCCCAGAGTGTGTTTTGAGGCTTTGTCAGGCAAAGAATACAGTTGCTTTGGAAACTTGGTTTGGAAAGTGGTCCAGTTGGTTCGGAAAACCTTTGCCTAAATCAGCGGTTCTCAACCTGTGGGTCGTGACCCCTTGGTAACAATGAAAATGCATCCTGCATATCAGATATTTACATTATGATTCATAACAATAGCAAAATTACAGTTATGAAGTAGCAATGAAAATAATTTTATGGTTGGGGGTCACCACAACATGAGGAACTGTATTGAAGGGTCGAGACACCACACAAGGAAAGTTGAGAACCACTGGCCTAAATATAAGTCAGCAGATTTCTCAGCTGTGTGACTTTTCAAGGCTTCTGATACTCTGCTGGGCACTGTGGATGTGGGGAGCTGGCGTGAGGGGTGGGCTAAAGGCAGAATTTTCCCATAGACAAGTTTGTGAGCCACCCTTTGAGGCACCCCCTATAAAGGATGCAGTGTTGGTGCTATTTTCACCTCTGGGCCAATTACCCTATTCTAGCTTCCTACAGAAAATTAATTCAGTTTTGGAGTAGTCCTTCTTTTGGTGTATTTCCGTAGAAGATTTTGAATTTCCTCATAACGAATAATGTAGAACTCTAAAAATAAATGGCCCAGAGAGTGGATATTTGTATGCTGCCAAGCTTTGAGTTCAGGGGACAATCTGTGCTGTGGACGCCTCTTCCTTCGGCATATCAGGACTCAGAGGCCTGGACCCTTTTGTTCCTTTGGTGACACTGTGTCTTCTCTCCCTTAGGATGCTCCCCACACAGATAATTGAGTATTACAATCCATCAGGACCACCTCCACCGCCACCGCCCCCTGTGATTCCTTCTGCACAAACTGCCTTTGTCAGCCCTCTCCAGATCCCTGTGCAGCCCTCCTTCCCCACACCAGCTGGCTCTACCTATACGGGGCCTCCTCACACTCCCTCCACGGGGCTCCTGGCTGCAGCTCCGCCTCCCCCAGGCCCACCACCGCCCCCACCAGGCCCACCTGGGCCAGGGTCTTCTCTGTCATCCTCCCCAATGCATGGTCCCCCAGCAGCAGAGGCCAAGCGACAGGAGCCTGCACAGCCACCAGTTAGCGATGCCCGGAGTGATCTCCTTGCTGCTATTCGGATGGGTAAGTGGAGCACCCCAGATGCACAGCCTTGCTCTTGGGAGGAGATGTCTTTATGTCTCCAACTAGACACAGCTGAGTTGTCTTAAGTGCCTGTTCTCTTCTACATTAAATTGTTTGTTAGTGTTAAAGAACAATTTATTTGACTTTTTTTTTTTTTTTTTTTTTTATTATTATTATTAGTATTTTATTATTATTATAGATAAAAATATGCACCATAGATGTGGCCCAACCCATCACCCTCCCTCCACCCAAACCTTCCCCCTCCCTTCCCCTTCCTTGGTCCTC
>CAUYPK010013709.1:0-56302 GCA_963574355.1 Loris lydekkerianus | reverse complement strand
TGGTAAAAATTTGGTGGAATTTCATTAAAAGACGCCTTGTTATCCTGTTAAATATTAAAATACACCCAATTTAAGCCTTGCCCCCCCCCCCCCCCCGCACCCCCCTCTCCCCAGACTCCCAGACTTGCCAAAACATAGTGAACACATTTTAGGTCAAACTCCTTACTTAAGTTTAAATATTATTTTTTTTGAGGAGGGGACATTGTATATGAGTAATGGATGATGTTTCCAAACCTCTGTATGCCTTTTCCACCATGAGACAATGTTCAAGTCAGTCCCCTTGGGTAACACCTGCTCACCACTCCACCCCACTGACGGGAATCCTGGCCTCTGTCACTGTCCCTGAGATGGGCATATCTTCTCACTGTGTTCTAGCCACACTTCTCTGTCTTGCGGAAATCTCACATCTTTATAATACCTCTGGTCACTTCTTCCTTAAACCACAGAGAGAATATCATTGTGTAAACACTTTTGCAGTTTGGATGCCTTTTCTCATGCCAACATGCTACCCAGAAAGTGGACTGCTCACTGCTGGGCTCAGGAATGTGGGCCTCATCAACACACAGGTGTAACCACAGGTCCCCTCTGCACTGGCTTGTCTGCGACAGTGCTGTGGGGTCTTGCTGCTTCCCCCAGTAAATGCTAAGACCCGCCTTGAGGCCTCGGTGATCTATCACTGTCCTGAAATGCCTCTTTGTAAACAGAAGGATAGACAAATTTTTGTGAATACTGCAAAGACGTGTAGAATTCAAACCAAATGAAGGCTGTATTTCATTTTCAGAGACAGTGGTAAAAATTTGTAAATAGATGTGCAGCCAAATAAAGTATTGCTTTAGTGCAGTCTGCCTTTATGAAAATGACTGCTGAGTTTGGATTGCTAAGTCAGTGTTCAGATTTGAGATTCTGCCTGTACATTGTATTTGTTCTAAAAGTTTGCTTAAAAATAAACCAATTTATTTCTAAGATCTTTACATCATACCACTGTACAGAAAGTGCCAAAAAAAGGTATATTTTGAGCAAGGAAAAAAAAAGTGTGCTAAATTTATAATGCTCAAGTCCTATTTGACTCTTGCAATTATAAGAGGTGCTCAACATGACTTGTATTCATCTTTTGTTATTGGTATATATTGAATATTACAATTTTAATGCTGTTTTTCTTAAAATGTGTATATATATTTTTGGGTACTCTCTATGTTTTATTTCTGCTTTCTCCTTGGTTTAGAGTAGCTTTATAGAATTATTAGCTTAAAATTACCATTTATAGACCTGCAATGTGTGGGACACTTAACAGATGTTTTTCCTCCAGTATTTCATTCTTCATTTTCTGCTGGTATTTCATTTTAGTTCTCATTATAGCTCTTTGAGGTATATTTGAGTATTCCTATTTTATAGATGGGAAAATAAAGGGTGAGAGAGGTTACTAATTTGTCAATGGTCATGGAGCTTGTAAGTTGCAAAATTGAGTTCTAAACCCAAGCCAGAGTGAGTCCAGAGTTCATGTCTGGAGTCCAAGCTCCAACTGATATTCTATTCTCTTGAAGACTATGCTAACAGCAGCAGTAGAAAGTTTATTCTCCTTTGATGCATAAAATGCCCTAAAGATTTTGTGATCTACACCAAAGGCTTATCTAGCATGGTAGAAAATCTTCAGAATTTTTCTAGCGACTAGAAGTTGCTCTTCTAGTCTGTTCAGATGGCACTGGGGACTAGCTGAGTTGATAACAAACAGTTCTCTTAGCCCCTTTGAGCTTCAATATCTCCACCTCTAAAATTAGGTTAATGATAACGGCCACCACATGAGATGGTCGCTACATGAATCACCGCCATGAAATGCAGGGTGAATGGCGAGTGGCTACATCAGTGCGGTAAGGAAGCAACTGGATTGTTCTTGATGAGAGATTATGACATTCAGAACTAAAGATAACCTAAAGGAGCTGACATCTATAAGCGCAGAAGCTTGGCTAGAGGGTCCTTACATCTCTGCCTGAAATCATTCCACAGCCAAGAAGTTCAGCTGAGAAAAGAGAAGTCAGTGTTAAAGATGTAGGTTCAGGAGCCACCTACAGAAAGGGAACAGTTTGAATTATCAAACTGAAAGAGATTGCCAAGGATGAGAGTATGAAGTCAGCGGCAAATTCTGGATAGAGACTCTTGGGAAAGCCTACGTTTAAAGGACATTTAAAGGGGATTCAGAGAAGTTCCCAGGGCAGAGATAGAAGACAGATGGGAGAACCAGGGCATGAATTTCACAATAAACAAGAGAGAAGAGAGATTTCAAGTCAAGGTTGACAACAGTGTTGAATTCTGTGGAGGTGACAAGGACTTAAAGAGGGTGAATTTGTGACTATTGAGGCTGTTGGAAACTTCTCAGAAAACAACAGCTCAGCAGTGAGAGTTGCAGCCATTTTGCAAAGGGCGAAGGAATGACTTAGAGCTGCAATGCTGGGGCCAGCAAATGAACAGCACTCACGCCAACCTCACGCAAAATTCTGGGCACGTCTTACTACTCACGAGCGGAGGGGCCACTTGGTTGTGTTGCTCGGTGTCAAGGATTGTGTTCCACCAAGAGTAGTCTCAAGGGAGGATTTAAAAAGTAGTTTATTTGGAAGGGTGATGCCGGAAAGAACCAGTCTAGGTACCAGGGGTGGGGGGGAGTTGAGACAGGGATAGAAAAAAAACAAAACAGGATGTTAAGGGTCAAATTACCGATTGCTGTGGACAATGGGGGCTCATTCCTGCTGGAGACATCTGGGACACAAGAGGAAATACACCATAGACAGATCCTGAGTGCTGAGGAAACACAAGCGCTTATCCCCCAACCCTTATTTGTACTGACTGAGGTTGTTCTCAAAGTGTCAGCCCCTGGCACCTCTGACCTGGCTTGGCAAACACAAAGTGGGACAAAACTTGCAGAGGGTGTGCAATAAGGCAATGGGGAGGCTGTTAGTGCTCGGGGCGAGTGCAGAGCGAGCAGGGCGGGCAGGGTCTGCTACAATGAGTGACAGAAATGAGCACTCGGCCTCTGCTCAGTGCCTGGTGTGTCCAGGACGCGCGCTGTGCCTGCCTTCCTGGGTGTGCACTTCATTCATCTCCCGACTTTCATAGGAAGAAACTGAAGCTCAGAAAGATGAAGTAACTGTGCAGAGAGCATCTGAGACCGTTTCTTCCTCAGATCATGTAAGTGTGGAGCTACCCCACCATTCAGTAAATAAACTGTGGTGTCAATGGGGGCATAGTTGAAACAGTGGCCCATGGTGTGTTTGGACAGATCATCACCTCCTGGAAATGTTGCTCTTTGTTTCTGAATTTGTGCTTTCATTCTTTTGCTCCTTTGGAAGGAGTAATTAATAGTTTGGCCTGAGAAAGGTCCCCTGCAGATTTACAGGCTGAACATGGAAATCAAAATAACTAAAGGAATAATGAATTGTGTTAACAAAGGGTATTATCTCTTCCAATTATTTCTGTTGTTAGAAACTTGATGAAAGGTTTGCTTTGATTATTCTGTAATGCTGGAAATAGAAACTGCTGGTCGTATGCTCATCCTGTCCCACGTTTGCGTCCCTTCCTCCCCTTTCCATGTCACCTTCCTGAGTCTGCATGCTCTGGGTCCCCCACCTGGGCTCCAGATCCTCTCCATGGCCCCCCTACTGTCCTAGGTTCCACGATGTCTCTCCGCTTTTCTTTGCCTTCCTGGTTGGAAATTCCTGTTTCTCCCCTGTTCATCTTCTTTACCCCTGTTCCTTGAAGGCCTCTATTCATCTCGTCAATTAATCCTGCAGCCCAGTCCGTTGTGGTGTTGTTTCTGGCTTTCTTCTGCCTCCCTTGATACCTTTCCCTTGGGTCCTAACCCTCAGACTCTTGGCACCAACCCTGGCTAATCTGCTAAAGATCATTCTGGTACATTCTCTCCACAGGGGAGGCCAGAGCAGCAGGAGGCCCATTAGGACAAACCCTCCTTCCCAGGAAGAGTCTGTAAACTGTTGGTTCTTGTTAATGATTTTCCAGTTTGGGTTTTATGTGTTAAAATGTTAAGATACAAAAATAACAGCAAAGAGGCTTCTGGAAAAACAAAACAAACAAAACAGAAGCCAGCATCCCAACCAACTCTACCACCCTGACAATAGCTGTTTTCTTCCTGCTCTTTCCTGGCAAGTCTTCATTCTAGTCTGTAGTTTTGATTTCTGCTTTTTAAACTTAATGTTACTTCAGATCATTTAAGTGTATCTCTTTACAGTCTCCATAATTATCCACTCTGGTGACCATTAATAGTTCATTGTGTTGGTGGCACCGCATTTAACAATTCTCTTAATGAAAATAAGTTTTTGGTTCTCTACGATAAATTGCCCAAGAGTGCAATTGTTGCACTGTACGCTAAATCTATTGTTTTCATTTTATTTATGTCTTTTCTCTTTTTTATTAAATCATAGCTGTGTACATTAATGCAATTATGGAGTACAATGTGCTGGTTTTATATACAATTTGAAATAGTTTCATGAAACTGGTTAACATAGCCTTCACTGAAATTTCCTAAGACATTTATAGTCTACACTTAGTAGATTTAACATGCACCCTTGTAAAATGCACCATAGGTGTGGTCCGACCAGTTACCCTCCCTCCACCCACCCTCTCCCCTCCTCTCCCCTCCCCCTCCTCTTTCCCCTCCATCTTGGGCTGTAGTTGGGTCATAGCTTTCATATGGACGTGTGGGTGTTTATAAATCAGTTTCATAGTAGGGCTGAGTACATTGGATCTTTTTCTTCCATTCGCTAAATCTATTTTTAGTTCTAAAGGAAACTGCCAAGTTATTTTTCAGAGTGTCTGTGCCATTTTCCGTTCCCATCAGTGGTACATGAGAGATCCAGGTTTTCCGCATCCTCGTCAGCGTTTTATCTTATTCATTCCAATAAACTCTCCTGTAATAGTCTTAGATTGAGCCTACTGTTCTATTGAAATTATTATTATTATTTTTATTTTTGCAGTTTTTGGCCTGGGCTGGGTTTGAATCCGCCACCTCTGGCATATGGGGCCAGCACCCTACCCCTTTGAGCCACAGGCGCCGCCCTCTATTGAAATTATTAATACTGTTCTTTTCATACTCAAAGGTTA
The DNA here is from genome assembly GCA_963574355.1 of Loris lydekkerianus. Lineage (NCBI taxonomy): Eukaryota > Metazoa > Chordata > Mammalia > Primates > Lorisidae > Loris > Loris lydekkerianus. The sequence goes on along the minus strand of CAUYPK010013709.1, from coordinate 51,196 downwards.
CCAGTTTCCTAAATACAGTATATGGTCAGTGGACTACAGTGCATTCTAGGAGTGGTGCCTTTATTGCCTATACTCACCACAGTTATATCTCTTTGTGGTTTTAATGTGCATTTCGCTAATAGCCAATGATGTCGAACTTGCCTTCATATGCCTACTTGTCATCTGTGTATGCTCTTTGGCCACTTTTTAAATTGTTTCTTTTTTTTTTTTTTTTTTTTTTTTGTGACAGAGTTTCCACTTTGCCTCCTTCAATAAAGTGCTATGGCATCACAGCTCACAGCAACCTTGAACTCTTGGGCTCCAGCCATCCTCTTGGCTCAGCCTCCCAAGTGGCTGGGAGTACAAGTGCCCACCGCAGCACCCAGCTGTTTTTAGAGACAAGTCTCACTCTTGCTCAGGCTGGTTTTGAACTCCTGAGTTCAAGTGATCCACCAGCCTCGGCCTCCCAGAATGCTAGGATTATAGGCGGGAGCCACCGCACCCTGCCTAAATTGAATTGTTTTTGAATATTGAGTTTTGAAATGTTGTTAAGACACAATTTGTTTTTTGAATGTGTGATTTGCAAACATTGCCTCCAGCCTGTAATTTGTCATTTTGTTCTTTTAACAGGCTCCTTTGCAGAGCAAAACATTTTCAAATTTTGATGATACCCAACTTCTCTTTTTTCCCTTTTATTGCTGTCACATCTAAGAACTCCTTGCCTCATTCTAAGTCTGAAAGATTTTCTCCTATTTTAAAACATTTTATAGATTTATATTATAAATTTTAGTCTCTGATCTATTTGAAGTTAATTTTTGTATAAGGTATGAGGTTTGATCAAGATTCATTTTTTTTTTTAAATAGTAGGCATTCTTATTTAGAATAGAAGTAATAAAACAGAAGGTATGCAGGTTTTTGAAAAAAAAAACAACTGTGTTTTATTTCTGATTCACAGAATGACTATGATATTGGGAATCTCAAGTTCTGGGAAATTCAGACGAGCGCGTTAGTGAGTGAGATATTTAGGGGGCAGGGAGGGGTTCTCTAAAGCTCTCCATAGAGAGCTGGGACAGCATGTCCTGTGTGATCTGAGACAGTTCCAGATCACTACTGTTCCACTGGAATTATTAATGGGGCTGCCTCCCCCTTCCACTGTCAAAGGGTCCAATTGCTTCAATACAGAATATGGTCACCCAGCTGGACCATGCTACGTAAGTGGCCACCTGCTTCACCTATGCCTACCTGCTTATTCACATTCCTATCCTAAAGAAAATACTAAGACCCTCCAATCTTACAGAATTACCTTCCCAAAAGATGAATTTGGTGCTTTAATTTCAGAAAAACCTAGAAATTTCCTGTTGGGAGAGGTCGTGGGGATGCTTTAGACTAGTTAATATTTATCTTGCACTTACTATGAGTTAGGCACTGGTCTCAGAATTTTATGTGCAATGATCAATTCTCACCAAAACCCTGAAGGGAAGTTTTATCATTTTCGTTTTACAGACAAACCTTCTGGGGAATAGAGAGGTGAAGCAAGGGGCCACGTTTTGAGGCTGGGAATTATAAAGCCGTGATTCAACCCCAGCAAACTGGCTCCGGAGGCTGTGCTTACCCACCGGCCATCAACCTCTCTCCCCATGTTGTCCTACAAGTGTACAAAGAGAGCCATAAATTCAAAGTAGTGAGAGGACAGCCACCCCGAGTTTCCATATTATAACCCAGGTTAATGACATCCGGCAGTTACAGTAGATTATGGAGTAGTAAAACCTGCGTGGAAAATAGGGGGTCTAATAAAGGCTTGGGTTATAGTCCAAGCTACATATTGTAAGACCTTGGCTGAGTCACTGAATGGACTTTGACCTCCTCATTAAAGAAGGATAAGGAAAACACAATTCACGTGTCTGGAAAAGGGATGAAGTTGGGTGTTACCTGAGTTACGCCTCAGGAGATCCTGAGAATGGTGTTAAAGCAGTGTGGGGTCCTAGATTACGGCTGGTTGGTTTGAAAGGTAAGGTCATGATCCTTTCTTAGTGTGTTTGCTCTCCCCAGAAGTGAAGGCAGAGACAGGCTCCTCTTCTGTGCTCCCCTCCAGTGAGTACAGGGCGAAGGGGCCTGCCACACAAGTCAGCAAAACTTGGGACAGGAGTTGGTACTCAAGTCTCAACTTATTTTTGAAACAACTTTGCTCTAATTGATCCTACCCCTGAATGGAATAGACATTTATAGATTTCTGACGAGTCTCCAGTTTATAGCATATAACTAGAGGCTGCAGAAGGAGTAGCTGAGTTCCAACACAGTAGGTGGAATTTCTGCACAGTTTTTCATGGGAAGCTGGATGAATAGGCTGGGTTATATATTCCATTATGCTCTGAATGATTTTTGTCTGGATGGGATAGATTTCCTTCTTTATAGACAGTGTCAGAGTGTTTTAAGTTATATAATTAGCTAGAAGGGTTTGAAGAGAACAACAGGGGGAGGCAAAAGAGATTTAAACACTTCCCTCTAATCCAGCTCAGAATTAAGACCAGAGAAGGGTGTGAAATAGAAAGGAACATAAAAAGGTCACATTCATTTTGATTATACTGACATTGTGGAAAACACAAATTAAATGATTGGTATGGAGAGGCATTGTTCTGGAATTTTCCGGAGTGTTCTCAGACCCCAGGCCCCATGCTTGCGTCCTGGTGTGAATCTCCATGTGCCTGTGCACGAGCTGTGGCCAGGGCGGGTTTCTATTTCTCTGTGAGTCCTCATCCTGAAGATGGGATAAATAGGACCTGCCTCATAGGTGAATTGTAAGGATAGACTGAGGATGCTCATGTAAATATTAATCCATGTTTAAAAGAACAGCTGGCACATACAGTAAGTTTATTAAGTATTGCTTTTATTACTTTAGATAATACATGCATGTGGCTTCTGGGTCAGCTTTTCAATACAAGGTGAGGTGTTAATACTTACCCATAACATCATATAGGACATGTTGGCTTCCATCAGGCCTTCTTAAACTATCTGTTGTGAAGAAACAGTTTTTAAAGATTTTTATTTCTAATAATGCCATTAGCTGATTATGTTGGGAAAGACTTAAACTTTCAGCAATGTGAAATTGCTGCATGAGCCTCTAAATGCTTCCTCCCACTGCTTCCTCCTCCCTCTGACCTGCAGCATCTGCCATGTCCAGCTCGTTGACAACCCTGTGAAGAGCACAGGCTTCTACTGCACTCTCTGGTCACCGTGTCTGTTGTGGACGTGGATGTCTATGGTTCAGCATCCCTTTGGGAATGATCGACCTCCATCCCATATTCATCCAGTGTGTTCCAAAGCAGAGTACTTCCTCCTTGAGGAAATAGGCTGTATCATCATCCAACATTGTCCTGGCAGCAGGAGACAGATGGTAGCCTCACATTGGGTAATATGAGGACAACTTAATGACTAAGTGTTTATTCATTTGGGGGTTAGGGATAGGGAAACAAACAAGAGATAAGGCAGTATATTGGGGCTAGGAAAACGGGGGCAGTGTTGCTACTGCTGAACCTGAAAGTCAAGGGCAGGCAATGGTTACCAGGCCCTGGAGAAAACAGAGGGGGCTGATTGTCAGGAGTTGAGGAATTTGGAAGAGGGAAGATTCAGGGAACCCCACAGAATGTAAATACCAGAAAATAAATACTATAACCTGGCTCTTTTCCCATTTTTTAGTTTTATGTAAGTGCCTCCGATTGGCTAAATCCAGCTGGAAGCCCAGAGAAGGGAGCCCATGATGCTTCTCGGCAGATTAGATGCCTCCTGGGCACAAAGCAGAGACAGGTGGACAATGGATCATGGGAGCACCAACAACTCTAGCTAGCTTGGGTCTGAGAGGTTTCCTGGGGGCAGGGAGCTGTTAGTGCTATAGCTGGGCCAAAATGGAACGGTTGGTCGCCTAGGCCCAGAGGAGAATGGTGCAGGATCTGACCCTCTGAATACATCCATTTTATTTTAGCCAGTAGTGTCTACTCTGATATTCATCTCCCAGAGCAGTGTGGCTGCATGTGAGTATGTGCGCGCTCCCACAGGAGTGGTCGCTGGTCTATTCCAACTGTGTCTGATACAGTGATTTTCAGCCGGTATGCTGTGAGAGGATCTTAGTGTGCCATGTAAATTGTGAAAGGTCATTCACTAAATTATTTTCGAAAGAAGTTCAAAGCACAATAAGTATATTCTTTTTTTCACTCCTTTTTTTTTGATCAACAAAATTTAAGTGTGCTGCAGAAGTTTAACTATAGGCTCAAGTGTGCTGTGAGATTAAAAAAAAAAAAGGCTGAAAACTCTGTTCTAATAGCTCCTGCCACTGAGTAGAGGAGGAGGGGTTGATGAGTGTGAGTTATCAAGGCCTTGGTGAAATCACCTGTTGTTCTGGCTGTGTCTGGTCCACTAGAGATCTGTAGTGAACAGTCCACCAGCTGGTCTCAGTTTTGGCTCTGAGAAGCTCCCTGTAGAAGCCTGGGGGGCTTCCATGTCACCGCTACCAGGGTTTTTCTCCCTGATAATCTGATTTAATACATCTGGGACGGGGCTTAGATGTTTCTGTGTGCAGCTGGGGATAAGAAACAGGCTGCCCTCCAATGGGCAGGCTGAGCAGCTTTCTTGGTAGTGAGGGGCCTCAGTTACCACCACATGTGGTTCATGCAGGCTCAGGTCCCATCTGCTGGAACAGGGCTTCGTGTGAGTGTCCTGTCTGGCCAGGAATTAAGACACTGAATGGCTCAAGCTGTCCCAGTGACCCTGGAGAGCAGTAAGGGAGTCAGGGCACTTGAACAGTCTCCTACCCTGAAGTTGTGATTTAGGAGTGTGAGGCTGGGTCTCGCAGCGGGCTCTCCATTGTGCCTCTGCCCTTTGAGAGAATACTTGCTGCTCAAGTCTAGACATCATTCCTACCCCACAGAGCACTGGGGTAAGAGTCTTTAGGATGTGTTATCCTTCAGTGCTATTAGCTGGCCTTACCAGGAGCATTCGGGAGAAACCTTGAGCATCGTGGTAGTGCAGCCCAGGAGCAGGACTGGACTCCTGCACACGGCAGAGGCATGCTCGGCGCAGAATGTTAAACAGTTAGTTACTCTGCACTGAGATGGAGCGTCTCCTTGCCTCACCCTCTCCTCTTTCCAGCAATGCAGCTCCCAAGTCATTTAAAACTGCCTGTTTGACAAGCAGCCCAGCAGTGTGGTCTGGAGCTTCTGCCTCTCTCACTTTGGACTGGCTGGGTAGGGAGGAGAAAGGGGCAAGAGTCCATGTCGACACAGACAGCAGGCACGTCCACATGGCTCGTCCACCCCCTGCGGGCTGTCGCAGCTGCCCCAAAGGATCTGCTTACATGTCTTTAAAGTAACCATGTGGGTAGGTCCCTGATGGTGGGTTTTGTCGTCCTTTTTAAGACAGACCAGCTCAAATATCCTTTTCAAATTGGAAGATGAGCTGGGCCTTTATTTCAGTGGCTACAGGAGGGAACTGTCCACTTCCTGATGCCTTACTAGTTTTGAGTCAGCTGCAGACATACTCTCCACATTTGGTAAAGCTCAAATCACAGGTTTCACATGATGAGGTTATAAACAAATTTCATTTTATTAAATAGATTGACCTTTTCATGTGGAATAACTGAGTCTACAGCAAATTGTCTTCATTTCTAAAAATGAATTTGAGTTTACTATGAGTCTGTTTAATTCAACATTATTTCTTACAATAAAAATGGGAAACTACGTTCAGGTTTTTAGTCATAGGAGAATCTCAGTAGTTGAGTTCTAAAGTGTCTTTCCAGTGAAGAGTGCTTCAGAGGAAGGCCGTGGCTTTTTCTTGGTATTATGGGGGTACCTAGCACTTTGCGATACTTAATACGAATGAAACTATAATAGCCACTTTGTACTCATCACACGATAAGGCGCAGCTTATCACCACACACACCACCCAGTTAATGCTGCATAATTGCAGTCTCAGTATCTAACAGCCAGTAGCCAGAGTATGTCCTGACCTGACCCTTTTTGTTTATATAAAATGATACAAATGATGAATGCACACAGAAGTCCCTTTTGGTAGATGGTTATTGGCTATTGTCTATTTCCCAGGGAGAAAGAAAACAGCTTTTGCTGGGAGCCAGAGAGAACTGGCTGAGCACAAGAACTTGGGATGTGATGGTGTGAATGGAGATTACGGGAGCTTTTTCTCCAGAAGCTCCTTGGCAGGGGATGGGCTCCCATCTGCTCTGTTCTAGATGACCTCTGGATACCCCCACCCCTGGATATTCTTTGCTTCTTTTCAAGGGAAACCAGGAGGCAGATGCATTGCCTAAGGTCACGGAGTGAAAATGCTCCTACGTGGAGATTCTGATTCCCATCCCTGGGCTCAACCCTCAGCCGTCTGAGGAACCACTAAAACTGCGCTTTACTGAGTTTTTTTACACTCAAATAATCTTTAAAACCACTGTCCCATCACCACCACTATTGATTTTTTACTGTTGATAGATTTTTAAGAAAAAGATATTTACATGTAAATCCAGCAGGCAGGCAGACCATCATTTGCATTTATATTAGCAGGGTGCTCATTGCCATTAATTATTTATTGTTTTTAGTTATCCTGAAAGGTGGATTCTCTGGTTCTCTATTTGGCAGCTGAAATAGGTGTCTGAAGACAGCCAGCCGTGTTGCCCAATCCGAGGAGAGTTGGGGTTTTGTAACTCATCCACACATGTGAACAGGGCTTCCTTACACAGGGCAGGTGATCAGCTGCTCATTGAATGAATTTCTATATACGATTTTCTTTTGTGAAAATACTTACCAGTATTTCGAGATTTCATTCAGCGTTGTCATGGAAACCTGGTTCATTTGTTGCCGGCATATTTGGTTAACTTTTACTACGGAAATTTTCAAACATGCACCAAAGCAGAGAGAACAGTCTAATGAGAACAGGCACCCACGTTCACCTCCAACAATAAGCTGCACTTTGCCAATTGCATTTCCTCTACCACCAACCATCTGTTTTCTTTTTGATTTTTGCTTGCTGAAATGTTGTAAAGCAAATCTCAGATACCATGGACGTTTCACTCATAAATGCTTGAGAGAATAGATAAGGACTTAAAAAGGAAAAACATAATCGTAACACTATCACCACTCCTGGTAAAATGAAAGCAATTATTTAATGTTATTTAATCCCTACAGGTGATTTGAAAATGCTTAATTTTATTTGGATTCTGGAATCAGTATTCAATATGCGTGGTGGTTTTATTTTAAGCTCTTCAATTTGGTAAGGATTACTGAGTACCAATTATGGGCCTGGAGCAGGGGCAACACAGAGCCGTGTAATTTAGTCCCTGACCTGATGCGTTCACAGTCTTGCAGAGCAGACAGACACAACAGTAAATTGCTCTAATGTGTGTGGCATGGGGAGGGGGACAACCGAGCCGTGAATCACGTGCAGTCGGCACACAGGTGGAGGGACCTAGTGGAAGCCGCAGAGGGGACAGCAGGACATGTCAAGTTCCAGCAGCTAACATTTATGAGCAATTGCCACCTGCCCAGTACTGTTTCTAGTGTGTCTTAACACATTAAGTTCCCTTTACAATTCCACAGGGTAGATGTTATTATTATTCCTGTTCCAGAGGTTGAGGCACAGATGAGTTAAATAACTCAATTATTGGCAAAATGTAGCTTATTGTTGAAGGTGAACGTGGGTGCCTGAAAGCTGAGCATGCAGCAAATTGGAACAGGATCTTTGGGCAGAGGAAACCCAGTAAAGAAAGGACTCGACCTGCAAGTTCCCAGAGGCCAGCTCTGTTAGGGCCAGAGATGGGGTGTTGGGAGGGAATGATGGCAGGGTGGGGATGCTTTACAAAGAAGAAGGCAAGGAATCTTGGGGCCCTTTTCTTTAGGAAATGGGATATCGCTGAACATTTTAAAAAAGACAGTGATAAAATCGCATCTGTATTTTGGAAAGAAAAATCTGCTGGCACCATGAGGAATAAAGCAGGGGGTTGGGGACTGCCTGAGAAATCTCTGGGAAACTAACAAGCAGTGGGAAAGCAGGGAAGAAGCAAGATCTCCTCCACACTGACTTTTTTCTCTAAAAGTTCCTAAGGTCTTCCTTTTATTACTATAAAAAGTAATCATTCATCGTAAAAATTTTGGAAAAGACAAAGAAGAAAACAATTCTTATACTCTTAGAAGAGGTATTTTCTAGGGTTTCAGTATCTTTCCTTCCAGTTTTACACACACACAAACAGACACACACAGACACAGACACAGACACAGATGCACACACACAGACACACACACAGACACACACAGACACAGACACACACCCACACAGACACAGACACACACAGACACACACACACAGACACACACACAGACACACACAGACACAGACACACACCCACACAGACACAGACACACACAGACACACACACACAGACACAGACACACAGACACACACCCACACAGACACAGACACACACAGACACACACCCACACAGACACACACAGAGACACAGACACACACGGACACAAAGACACAGACACACACAGACACACATGGACACAAAGACACAGACACACACACAGACACACACATAGACACACACGGACACAAAGACACAGACACACACACACAGACACAGACACACAGACACACACACACACACAGACACACACAGACACACAGACACAGGCACACACACAGATGCACAGACACACACACAGATGCACACAGACACACACACACACAGACACACAGGCATAGACACAGACACACACACACACATGGACACACACAGAGACACACACAGAGACACATAGACACACACACAGACCCATAGAAACACACACAGACACACACACAGACACACATAAACATTTTCTTTTCCTAACGTTAGGATGCTGTTATATTGTTCTGAATCCGCCTCTTTCACTTAATACAATGCTTTAATATTTTTAGCATCATTCATATTAAAAAACCTGACTTTGAGTAAACACACTGTATCAAAGGGGGACAGCATTGTCTATTAATTATTCTCCAGTTTTCGGATATTCAGGTTACTTACAGGTTCCTTTGCTTTCGCATTTTGGAGGTAAACTTTGCCTACATTTATATCAAACTTCTATACCTATGTCAGAATAGGAGTCCTTTGTCCCCAATTGCTTTGACTAAAGTAATTATGTTAGAACCTCTGTAAGTTGACCATTGTAGGGACTGTAACAAACTGGTCAACACACAGAAGTGGTCAAGGTAAGGAACTGGGCCTACTGTACTGGTATGTCCATGTGGTGCTTGTCTGGCTTATGAAAATTAGGTTAATTTAAGGTGGGGGATAGTGTGGAGAGATAGTCAACCATGGGGAAACTAATGTTTTCACTGAAACCATGCTCTCTTGCCCAAATGCAGCCAGCCAGCAGCCTTGGGGAGACAGTGAACTTTTCAAGAAGCTATTGTGCATTCCAGACCTGCAGCTCCAGATTCTACTCACCACAGTGTATTTTGGATAATGGTTCATCCAGGGTGTAGGTTGACTGGGTTTTGACCTAGATTTGTAAGTCAGGGTAACATTCATGTTGCTGTGCCCTAAAGAAAGCATTTTTCCTGGATACACTTCACCTAACACAATAGCTACCCCTGAAACCTATTAATAACTACTTTCATAATAAAGGGGAGTGAGAATGAAAATTTCTGGTTTTGAGAACCTACAAAGAAAAAGGGGGCAGGTTTTTTAGCTGCTGGAAATAGACGGTCTTTTGTGGGAAACATTCTAAATGTTCAAACGCTCACCTGTATGCCATCAAGGACCCCATGACGGTATGTTGATCTATTGATGCAATCTTTCCAATGCTTATGAGTAATCTCACCAGACCATATGTAAAGGAATGATAGGAATCAGAGGTAATGGATCAAATCAATGATTTACCCTCTTCCAAAGTAATATGATAAACCAGAAGCCCGGGTGAACATACTGGGATTTTAGTTGGTGGTGAAGAGGGGAGAAGAGAAAATGAAAATGACAAAACAACTAAGCGGTGGGTGTACTATCCAAGAAATGTTTGCTCAGTAGTTCATTCTGGTGTGCTAAAAGTTTTGCTGTTTCTATTCCATGGACTTAGGCTACTGTTAAAGTCAGTCATTTATAAGTTTGTCTACTTTAAGGAAAAGCCATAATGCATCAATTGAAGGCTGGGTGCACATGAGCAAGATCAATTGAAGGCTGGGTGCACATGAGCAAGGTGTGTGCACCCAAGAATCTATGGTCGTGAGGGTTTAGGCAGGGCCCCCGTGAGACAGGAGCCAGGCAGCTTTGCTCAGGGAGAGCATTGCAATCCTCGGAAACTGCCCTCAAGAGGTAGACACGTGTTTCTGCCAGGGATGTTCAGACAAGTCCATGTTTCCTCACTTCCCATAGAGAGTTCAGAGAACTTTTCTTATAGGGTCAGACAAGATTAGCTTGGGAACAGTGATCTAACTCTGAGGATTCCAAGTTCCTGGTTATATTTTTTGTTTGTTTGTTTTTTTTGAGACTGGGTTTTGATCTGTCGCCTAGGCTGGAGTGCAGTGGCAAGACTCATAGCTCACTAGAACCTTGCACTTCAAGGCTCAAGCAATTCCCCTGCCTTAGCCTCCCAAGTAGCTGAGATTATAAGTACACATCACTATGTTGGCTAATTTTTATTTATTTGTATATATTTTTAGGGATAGGATCTTATTACATTGCCTACGCAGGTCTCAAACTCCTGGTCTCAAGTGATCCTCCCACCTTAGCCTCCCAAAGTGCTAAGATTACAGACGTGAGCCAACACACATGGGCCTCTTTAGATTTTAAGAAGCATTATTCTCTGGTGCCCACCTTGGAATTCTTTCTCAGACATTTCTATAGTGATGAGGCATGGACATAATAGGAATTTATGCATTTTCTGTTATTAAAAAGCAGAAATAGAATGTGTTAAGAAATGTATATGACAGGTAAGAAAAGTATAACATTGAAAAACAAAACATATCCCTAAAAGACTGCTGTTTGGCAGGATATAGCTATAAATTCATCTCGTGAAGAGGAGCTATTGTGACCGGGATGTACCCTTTCATTCCTTTCTGTTGGATTTCTCAGAAAGGAAATTTAAGAAGGACAAGGGCAGAGATCCAGGCAGTGCAATGGGCCGTGGGGGTTGGGTAGAGGAGAGAAGAAGGAAATAATTGGTTTGTGTAATGCTTTGTAATGTAATCTCTTATCTTCCTGCAGCAATTTTTATTTACATCTATGGATATAAGGGTCAGTTCCTATATCAGCTCCCAGGGGCATTAGAGCAGCCAGTCTTCCCTTTAACTACAGTTTTGGAGAGTAGTACTAGAATTCCCATTTAAAAATGGTTCTTGAGGGCAGCACAAGATGGTGGACCATCTCGCTCAGGTCTAGCTGAGCTCTCCTAGAAAGACTGGGGAAAAAGAGAGAACTTAGCCATACCTGGTGTGGGGACCTGACCCAGAGTCGTAGCTCAGGGAGCACAGTGAAGAGGTGGTGAAGCTGGAGCTGTGGAAATCTGATGAATTAGGCAAGTGATTATGACTGGCTGGGATCAGCTGGCCTTTATGGAGGTCCAGGACAGGTGGAAGCTTTTCTGGAGTTTTCAGTTGTTGGAGGAAGCTCCACACTGAGTGGAAAGCTTGGAAGAGTGGGCAAACTTGAACAGTATATAGCAACCAGATTTGAATACCAGGTGGAGCGGATTTGCCATGTTTGGTGGCTCACAACCCAGCCATACTGAGGTCTCTGTGGCAAGGGGGCTTCCATTGTGGGAAGGTCATGAGAAGGTCTTAGCAGGGTTCTAAAGCGCTGCTGTCTTAATTAGATACCTAGTAATAGGATTGTAGGATCAAATGGGATGTCTAATTTGAGTTCTTTGAGGATTTTTCATACAAAAGGTTGTATTAGTTTGGAATCCCACCAGCAGCATAAAAGTGTTCCCTTCTCTCCACATCCACACTGCATCTGCAGCTTTGAGACTTTGTGATGTGGGCCATTCTGACTGGGGTTAAGTGATATCTCAGGGTAGTTTGGATTTGCATTTCTCTGATGATTAGGAATGATGAGCATTTTTTCATATGTTTTTTAGCCATTCATCTGTCTTCCTCAGAGAAGGTTCTATTCATGTCTGTTGCCCCGTGATATATGGGACTGTTGGCTCTTTTTTTGTTGATTAATTTGAATTCTCTATAGATCCTAGTTCTCGAGCTTTTGTCCGAATAATAATAAGCAAATATCTTTTCCCATTCTGAAGATTGTCTATTTGCTTTGGTTGTTGTCTCCTTAGCTGTACAGAAGCTTTTCAGTTTAATTAAGTCTCATTTATTTATTTTTGTTGTTGTAATTGCCACAGAAGTCTTCTTCATAAAATTTTTCCCCAGACCAATATCTTTGTGTTTTCCTCACACTTTCTTCGAGGATTTTTATCGTTTTGTGGCTTAGATTTAAATTTTGTATCCATCTTGGATCAATTTTTGTAAGTAGTGAAAGGTGCAGGTCCAGGTTCAGTCTTTTACATGTGGTTATCAGGTTCTCCCAGCACCATTTATTGAATAGAAATTATTTTCCCCAGTGTATGTTCTTGTTTGGTTTATCAAAGATCAGGTGCTTAAATTAGATGTTATTTTCATCTTGCGGTTTGCTATTCAGTTCCAAATATCTATGTCTCTATTTTTGTGCCAATACTATGCTATTTTGATCACTATGGCCTTGTAGTACAGTCTAAAGTCTGCTGGGGTGATACTCCTGGCTTTGTATTACTAAGAATTACCTTAGCTATATGGAGTTTTTTTCTGGTTCCATATAAAATGAAGAATTATTTTTTCTAAATCTTAAAAGTATGATCTTGATATTTTAATGGGGATTGCATTGAATCTATAGATTGCTTTGGGAAGTATAGACATTTTAACAATGTTGACTGTTCTCTGCCATGAGCATAGTCTGTTCTTCCATTTGTTAACATTTTCTGTATTTCTTTTCTTAGGGTCTTGTAATTTTCTTTGTAGTTGTCCTTCACCTCTTTTGTTAGGTATATTCCTAGGTTTTTCTTTTTTTTTTTTAAAAGCCATTGTGAAGGGAATTGTGTCTTTGATTGCCTTCTTTACTTGGCTGTTATTGGTGTATACAAAGGCTACTGATTTGTGGACATTGATTTTATATTCTGTGACATTAGTATATTTTTGGATCACTTCCAAGAGTTTTGTGGTTGAGTCTTTAGGGTTCTCTACGTGTAAGATCATCTCATTGGCAAAGAGGGAGAGTTTGACCTCCTCTGCCTCCACTTGGATGCCCTTTATTTCCTACTCTTGCCTGATTGTATTGGCTAGAACTTCCAGCACTATGTTGAATAGTAGTGGAGATAGAGGACCGCCTTGTCTGGTCCCGTTCTAAGCGGAAAAGCTTTCAGTTTTACTCCATTCAGTATAATATTATCTGTGGGTTTTTTGTAGATGACTTCAATCAGTTTCAGAAACTAAGCAAAACTTTTAAAAGATGCATAGAATCAGCATTCTTGAGAGAAGCAATGGGCAAGAGAGGATATAATCCCTCTTGAGAGTGGAAATAATATGAGAAAGGAGGGCGGGTATGAATAGTCTGCATGTTACAATTGAGAGTCTGGTCTCATTAAAGTGGAAAATACTTGTAAAGCAGAGGGAAATTATCTATCTATCTATCTATCTATCTATCTATCTATCTATATTATCTATCTATATATGGGGTTCTCTAAGTATAAGATCATCTCATTGGCAAAGAGAAAGAATTTGACCTCCTCTGGTCCCAAGTCCCCCTACAATATATAGGACTTGAAAAAAGAGACATATGCTCAGGAGGGAAACAGGTTGAAATGCCATTGCAGATTTTTAAATGAGCACATGGAAAGAAGCCCTTGGTGATAATTTCAATATAAACTCATGTTCTTCCACAGTGTGAAAAACTAATACAAGGCATTATATGTGAGACTTAGGGTCATGTGTGGCCCACTGTAAACTCTTTATGGCACACTATGGCTGCTTAAGTCGCCACAAGCCTTGGGCTTAAACTCCCCCTTTATCCTTGCCCTCAAGGGCCAGTGTGCTTCTGCCAGACATCCACCTTACACACCCCCGCCCCACGGGGCTAACTTCTGAGTCTCATGTCACGCAGGTGCATTTCATGTAGACAGTCTATGTTGCAAGGAAGAACCTGGATCCTTAGCCATAATGGAGTCATGAATTGTAAAGTTTCTGGATGGATTGTGTCACAAATGACCAGACTGTAAGAAGATAGTTAAATGTTTTGCACCTGCACGCATAACGAGTGTCTACTGCCACGTTAATGAGGGATGAAGGTTTTAGTTAATGACAAGGATTTTTTAAATAATATTTTCTTACATGAGAAAATTCAATAATGTCACCTCTTGAGTTTACAGTGGAGAAAAAAGTTTCTCATCACCTTTCTGATTTCTGTGAAATGTCTGGACTCTGGACACTGTGACAACTGGGTAATAGAGCTCTGTGAAAAGATACCAAAGAGGGAGCTTGTGCTACTTTAATGGTGATTTAGTCACCTCGTAGGTACCAAAACTAAGGGAAGGATTGAGATTCTTTTAACCTCCCCAATTCTGTACTCTTTTCTCATGCCTGGTGCCAGTCAGCTTTCCGTGGGTGTATTAACAAACCTGCCACACACTGCAGGGGTTTCATTTGTACATCTTGGTTTCTTACTCAGTGTCATGGGACTGAGACTGAAGGATGGTCCCTCTTGGGCCTTGTTGGGATGAGGCCCAAAGCAAAGAGTTGTGGAGGAACCATGCAATGGCTGTTTAAGCTTCTGCCTGGATCTGGTGGATGTCACTTCTGCTCACACCTTCTTGGTAAGCACAGGCATATTGCCAAGTCCAACGTCAGTGCCGTAGGGATATGTAATCCCTTTTCAGGAAGCTGTAGTCAGCAATTGGGAGTAATACAATTTGCCACACTCCATCTCAGCTCTAGAGAAATTGTAGCTCTTTCTTCAAAGCTAACTCCCAGAATTAAACATGAACATACGGAGTGTGGTCTGGCTAGTACTGTGATACGATATAGCCTATTCCCTCGTCCAAATGTTATGCTTCCGTAATATAGCCTAAGATTGGACGAGGATTTTGTTTTTGGCAGCCGTATCACACTGTTGTTAGATGCTGGAAGTCATCTGAATGTTTCTTCTCTTCTGTCTCTGCTGTTAGGATCTGGACCATATATCAGGCGAACACTAGTGGTTTCACATCAAGA
Organism: Loris lydekkerianus; assembly: GCA_963574355.1. Classification (NCBI taxonomy): domain Eukaryota; kingdom Metazoa; phylum Chordata; class Mammalia; order Primates; family Lorisidae; genus Loris; species Loris lydekkerianus. Next base: position 35,950 of record CAUYPK010013709.1, on the reverse strand, counting down.
ACCTTGACAGAAAAGAGCTTCCTCACTGCTTAGATTCTTTTCTTAAAATTTTTTTAGTTTTAATTGACAAATGATGATTATATGTATTTATGGGATAGAATGTGATATTCTGATATATGGTTATATTGTGTGGTGGTTGCAGCAAATGTAAATGTACTACCCACCCTACATTTTTTATCGTAGTTGTTTCTACGTGAAATAATGTTTTTGTTAGTTTCTAGTTTGTTTACCTGCTTCCCCACCCCAATTCCATAACGGCAGGACCTTGTAATCTGGTTCCCTCTACATCCTCAGTGCTTAGAAAGAGACTGTGCACAGAGTGGACACGCAATAAACATCTGTTTAATAAAAAAAGTTAACAAATCCATCACCTCACATACTTTGGTGGTGAGAACATTTAAAATCTCTTTTTAGCAATTTTGCAATATACAATCCATTAGTGTTAACTAGAATCATCATACTTCAGAGAATTTCCTTAGATTCCTTCTATCCCACCTATTGTGGACTAAATTCACACGTTGAAGCCCTAACACCCAATGTGTTAGGTTTTGGAGAAAGGGCCTTTAAAGTGGTAGTTACAGTTAAATGAAATCATAAAGGTGGGCCCCTAATCCAGTATAACTGATGACTTTTAAAAAAGAGGAAGAGACACCAGGGCTGTGTGTGTCCAGGAGAACGCCACATGTGTACCCAGTGCTGAGGTGGCCTCGCCAGAAATGACCCCGGCAGTACCTTCTGGCCTCTAGAACTATGAGGGGCACATTTCTGTTATTTAAGCTGCCCAGTCTGTGATGTTTTACATGGCAGCTTGAGGAGACGGACAAGCCATCCTACCCAGCTGACATGCACATTCATGTGCACATATGTACACACTCATGCATGCTGTGGTGAGAGAGAGAACACCCAAGTAAGAAATCCTGTTTCTCCACCCAAACTATGACTTTTATAAGGTATTCATCATAGTATTTAAAGAAATATAGGTGGGGTATAGTGGCTCACATTTATAATCCTACCACTTGGAAGGCCGAGGTGGGAGGAGTCTTTGAGACCAGCAGTTCCAGACCAGCCTGAGCAAGAGTGAGACCCCCATCTCTACAAAAAATAGAAAAAGAACTAGGGTGCGGTGGTGGGCACCTGTTGTCTCAGCCACTCAGGAGGCTGAGGCAAGAGGATTGTTTGAGCCCAGGAGTTTGAGGTTGGGGTGAGCTATGATGATGCCACTCCTCTCTATCCTTGGTGACAGAATTAGACCCTGTCTCAACCCCCCCCCCCAAAAAAAAACCATCAAAACCGTACAAGAATAGTTCATAATTTATGGCTCCTAGCCATGACACAAGCACTTAAAATGACTGTGGCTAATAGTTATAGCTCCAAGGCAAGGGGAGGAAATTTCAGAAGGGAAGTGCTAACATGAACTTGGAGGAAACATGGATCATTCATTACATAACAGAGGACTAGGTGAGGCTTTCCAGGCCCTCACCCGCTTCCCGTCTCTGGAGTGAAGACTTCCTCCCGAGTGGCCTGTTTGGCTCCCTGCTTCCTCTCACCTCTGCCCACTGGAGTCCAGGCTTCTCAGCCAGTTTAGTTTACATTGCAGCTAAAAAACAGGCCACTGCTCTTGTCAGGGACCCGGTATCTGTCTTGTTTGTTACAGTCTGGAATATATGGAAATTCCTGAGTATTCTTCAAGGATTTCCAAGGAATTTCAGAATATACTCAGCCCAGCGACTCCATCCAAAACCATGAAAATGTATTCCTTTCTATATATGCATCAACGATTCACACTTTATAATGATTCAGTGAAACTGCATTCTTTTTTAGCATTGTCTACTTTTGTCAGAACTGGATATTAAAGCCTAAGGTATTCTGAGTTTAAGAAGGATGCAATTTCTGGTTTGGATATTAGCTACTAGTTGTGTTTGCAAGACTGCCTCCCATTGTTTTGCCAAATTATAAGTGGAAAAGCATAAGTGATCTCAACACCTCAAGTAGAAAATCAAGTCATATCAAATCAAATCAAAACAACAAGCCCCCTGCCACCTGTAAGCTGTGTTGATCGGTGTGGTTTGGGGCGCAGAGACTTGCGAATTATAGTCTTTTGGCTTCAAGAAATTTATAGTCTAGCCTTTAACTGAGGCTTTTCCAATCTTTTTAACCTCAAGAAAATGAGAGATCAAAATAAGACACTTCAAAAAGAAAAGAAAGTGATTATCTGTAGTCGTGAGGGGAAGGTGGTAGTGGTGATGGATATAGCGGCAAGGTAATTACATGACGGAATGAATGAGAGCCCAGATTCTAGGGTTGGTGTTTGGGTCACGTCCTGTTTCCCAAGCACTCCAGGTTCTCAGAATCTCTCGGCCTCAGTTTTCCTGCTGTGATATGGGAATAGAAGCCAATGTAATCCAGAGATGTGGGGGAGCAGCAAGTGAGAGAACACACGCCACGAGCTTTGCTGGAGCTTTGCTGGAGCTTGTTAGGTGGTGACTCTCTGTACATCTCAAGGCAAGTGGATTGCTTTTTGTTTTTGAATTTTAAACGAATTTTCCCACAGGAACAATTTTCAGAGAAAAAAAAGAATCACACATTTTTTTCTTTATCTTAAATGTATATGAGCTATCTTTTTAATTACATCAGGGGCCACAATTTGGAGGAAAAAGAGTTCCTTCTTTCCTAACACAGGACTTTGCCCTTTTTGTTATTTATTTACTTTATTTTAAATTTTGTTGATTGTTTGATTGATTGAGACAGAGTCTCACTTTGTAGCCCCAGGCTGGAGTGCACTGGCATCACCATAGCTCACCACGCTGTCAAACTCCTGGGCTCAAGCACTCCCCCTGCCTCAGCCTACTGAGTAACTGACATTACAGGCACCTGCCTGGCTAATTATTTTCTTTTTAGTAGAGATGAGGCTCTGACTCTTGCTCAGGCTGGTCTTGAACCTCTGACTTTAAGCAGTCCTCCTGTGTCATCCTCCCACAGGGCTAGGATTATAGGGCAGGCCTGCTTGCTTGTTTCTCAAATAAACATCAAGAACCAATAAAGAGAGCCTGTCACTGCTTGGGAGCCCTGGGTTCGGGAAACACATCATTCTGCCCCTTGTTTTCACGTACTCACATTTTTTACTCTTTTAAGTTCCAAGCCTCCTAATACTTTAAAACCTCCCATTTCCTCAGTTCTCCTTTTTCTAGTGGGAGTGACGGTGACACCCCTTGGTATGTGTTCTGGGTAGAGCGATGGGCCATGGACAGTACCGTTTCCACATGAGGGGCTTGGGTGCTGTCTTTTCCTGCGTATCAGCAGTACACAGGAAGTGTGTGGCGCATATTTACTAACAGTAGTGTGACGCCTATTTACTAAAATTCCACCTAGCGTTTGCAGTATTCAAATTGTCATATTGCTTTGTTTGGGGGCATATGAGAGAATTTTTCTTTTGCGCTTGGCCACAGGAAATAATTCTAGGCTAACATCTATCTGTCAATCATTTTTCTCTCCACATTTTAAAAACAATGACATAGACTATAACCCACATTCAATCCAAGCCTCTTTCTGCTGAGTGTGTTCTCTCCTTCCATAACCTGGAACATTTTCCTCTGCGTTTCGTCACCTTTTATAACTTTGAAATCATTCCTTTCAAGTTGATTAAACTGCAAGGCTGAAAATTATAATTTTATTACTACAGATATCATTAAAAATACATATAACTGAATAACAACAATAAAAACCCCTTAGGCTGCATTTTTCTTTGTTCTTTATCCACAGAGGAAATAAATCCCAGCTCTTTAATTTTAAAAGGTGAGACTGGATAACCTTAGGGTTAAAACTCATGGTAGATATTAAATTTGCCTGAAAGTCAAGCAATTGACTCTATATTTAAGTTGTAAATTAACATGCTCTTTCTATAACGATAGATTTGGTTCTCTGTGTGTGTACATGTGCACACAGGGCCTTAGGCTACAACAAAACCATAACAAAAGCACCAAAGTTTACAAATTTCACAAAAGGTAAATCTACAGAGAATTCCAAGCCTTACATTAATGATTTTACTAGATAAATATTGCTTCTTAGGGAGTTGCATTAATATTGAAATAATAGTTGCTTCATTCAGGTATTTATTACTTTAAATTTCAGTAAATTTGATCTCGGTGGATCAAGAATTTTCAGAAAAAAAAAGGCAGATGAATTATAGAAACTAATAAGTTTCTCAGTTTAGGTTTATTCAAAATCCTTTAAGAGCTAATGATTTTCTACATCTACCCTGTATTCAATTCTGACTGACAAGGAATCTTAGCGTTTTGCCACTTTGGATTCAACAATATTATCTTCTAAGAGGGTTGTTTTTTCCTTTCCAGAGGAAGTCTTTTGCTTCTATTAGTCTTAATTGCCCATGCCTTTTGACCTTTATAATGGATAAAATACAATTCAGGACACTTTTAGTCATCAAACATTGCTGAGAAAAGTGGTAAAATAGGATTCATGATAAGCAAGTGTGGGTGCAAATGTGAGTTTTTAACACACAAATCCATGGATGTTCAGGAAAATTAACAGAGGCTTCCCCTTGTCAGAGGGAAAAACCGTTCTTGATGGAGTGGGAGGAGAAGAGGCTTGGCAGTGATGTGGACATATATGGGTCCCCGGCCTTTTAAATTGTCATGTGCTCACATCTGTCACTAACAGCTCTCTGTCCAATCTTTCAAGGTTGCACTGTGTAACAACATCACTTCCTGCTGGGCGCTGAATCCGTTTCTGGGCTGGTGGAAGGGGAGCAGCTCAAACCGCACAGCAAGAGCAGGGGCATTGCATTGTTTAGATGTTAGGGTCTTCTTATCATATAGCGTTACATGGGATCGCTATGAGTTTAACTATGTCTTAACAGAAATTCATACTTTGTAGCCCCACTGTCCAGTGAGACCATGTTTGGAGAGAAGGACTTTAAAGGGACAATTAAAATTCAATGGATTATAAGGGTGGAGCCCCCGTCAAATACGCCTGGCGAAGAAGAAGAGGAGGAAGAAGTGAAAGGAGAAGAGAAGATGGCCTTTTCTCTGCGTCTCTGCGTATGCACACAAAGAAAAGGCTTTGTGAGGACACAGCAAGAGAATGCTCTTTGCAAACCAAAGTGGGAGGCTTGAGGAGAATGTGACTCTTGAACATCCAGCCTCCAGAGCTATGAGGAATGAATTTCTGCTTGGTGAGCCCCTCAGCCTGTGGTACTTTGTTACAGCATCCCCAGGAGGCTCAGACATTACTGATTAGTAATATCAAAGAAGTTGTATATTCAATGAGTCCATTATACGTAGAATCTCTGTAAGTTGACGACCAAAGGAACTATAACTAACCTGGTCAACATCCAGAGATGGTTAACATAGGGAACTTGGTCTAGCGCACTGATACCTACAGGTGGTGACTGGTGTGACCCAGTCTACGAAAATTAGGTCAACTTATGGAGTGTAGGGAGGTGGTCAGCTATGGAGGTTCTACTGTATTTATTTCTACCATTTGTACATATGATTGAGTATTGTTAATAAGCTATCCTCTTATTTATTGAAAATAATGCATCTCAAGCCTTAATATTTGTTTTCATTTTGCCCTGTAAGGAAAGAAACTGTAGAAACTTTTCTGAGAGTATAGTAACCCAGACACTGTAGGAAGATCCAGAGAATAAAGAATTAAGGAAAAGTCATCCTGGTTATTAGAAGCACTTATGAATACAAGGCCATCAGCATGTGGGCTCGTAAAGTGAGAAAAGCTGTGTACATTATGTTCACCCTGTATTTGGTGACGACTCATTGGCCTTAGGTGGGAAAGTCTGTAAAGGAAGTGAAAAAAAAGATCACAGACCACACCCTCTCTGCTAGAACTTACCTCTTAAAGGCAGGCGCCATCACCATCTTGCCATGTGCTTGTGCAATTGTGTGATAGTTCAGGTAATAACCAACAAATAGCAAGAAATGCCTCATGGCTATTGTCACAGTAGAACAGTGGAATCAGAACCAAATTCTTGGCTAGGTTTTTTTAAAGAGAGCTACTTAAGCTATTCATGACTGTGAATAGCAGTGGCTCTTCATAGTCATAATCATAGTAGATTGCAGCCCCCAACTCCTGGGCTCCTGTGATCCTCCTGCCTCAGCCTCCCGAGTAGCTGGGACTGCAGGTGCACACCACTGCACCAGCTAATGGCTGGTTTTCCTAGCTTTAAAAGTGAAGGTCTGCACATATAACACTGACCATGTGAGAGAAGTATTTCGGAACATTCTTTACTATCTCTGAAAGCACATATGGCTCTGATAGTCTGTATTATGTCCTGGGTACAGCACTTAGACATGACAATTTCCCAAGTTTATAAGGCCCTGTCCATGGCAGGAAATACTTTGAGTTGGGCTGTTTAGACACAACCTTTTCTTCCCTCTTAGTTGGAGATTTTTGGCGAATTCTTGAGGGGCTCAGAGGTGGACCTAGGGAAGTTCTACAGCTAACAGGGAGAGAGACCTCACAGCAAGTCTCTGTAACTCAACCACTGAAGAGCTGGAAGCCCACAGACATCTCTTCTGGTGCACGGGGAGGTAATGTTCTTGCACTTGTTGGTGTTGGTCTGTGGCTTCCCACAGGGGCCTAAGGGCCATTTCTGGGGATGACCCTGAATCATGTGAGATTATGTTTCTGGCTGGGTCATCCTCATCCAGTGAAATGGGAAGCCCAAATTAAAAACAATTAAATTTAATGTAAGAATAAAAAAAGTTTATTTCTTGTACGTCTGGGTTGGGGACTGAGGGTCAGGATTGCTGCAACTGTGACAAGCACCTGACCTTCACGGCTGCTCCTGCTCTGTGGAGTGGAAGCATCTTGCGCTGGAGAGTTGGATGTGGAGAGGGAAGAAGTTGGTCAGCAGCTTGTTCCCTGAGACCCACCTCCATAATCAGTTAACTTGGAAATATTGGGAGCTTCTGCCCTCAATTTGGAGATGTGTGTGGCTTATATGAAGGTCTTCAGGTGGTTCCAGGTGACCCAAGACAAACAAGATTCTAATCACCAGCTTGAGTAAATGCAATTGCAGATAAACTTGGAGCCATCATGACCTTCCTAGAACACTCTGGACCTGAGAGATACTGGGCCAGGGACAAAGGCTTTGAGCAGATGGCGCTCTTAGCCCATCTTTCTCCAATCTGTGCATATCCTTTCAGTCTCAGCTAGAACCCAAATGGTCTTCAGGCACCTAGAACCAGCCCACACTTAGCCCAGGGGGCCTTCTTCTGAGAGCTCTTGAACAAATATAATTTCCCTAAGTGATTCTCTGCCAGATGGGCCACATTTGGTTTTTAGCGATTTGGAGTGAGTCTGTTTCTTTCTTTCTTTTTTTTTAATTGTTGGGGATATATAGAGGGTACAAGAAACCAGGTTACACTGATTGCATTTGTTAGGTAAACTCCCTCTTACAATCATGTCTTGCCCCCCCCCCCCCAAAGATGTGGCACACAACAAGGCCCCACCCCCTCCCTCCTTCCCTCTCTCTGCTCTTCCTTTCCCCACCCTTCCCTCCTTCTTTCTCTCTCTGCTCTCCCTTTCCCTCACCCCACGGTGTCCTTAATTGTTATTAATTGTCCTCATATAAAAATTGAGTACATAGGATTCATGCTTCTCTATTCTTGTGATGCTTTACTAAGGAGAGTGAGTCTTTTTCTATTCCTTGTGTGTCCTCTTATAAAATCTACCCTCCCCATTCTATGCTTTGCTAGCAGCTATTTGCTTGCAGATCTCTGACGGTCTGCAAATTTTTCCTCCTGGATATGAACACTCCAATCTGTCCCATAGGTATTTTAAAAGCACAATCCATCCAATGTATAATAGTCAAGTTTTTTTACTCCTTGGACAATCCTACTGATATTCCTTAAATGACCTTCTTTTTTTTTTTTTTTTTTTTCTGCCTATTGTTACCGGGCAGTTGTAGGGAGGAAGGCAGGGGACAGGTAATACAATTCTTCACGTGTGACCCACATTAAGATGTTTGTCTTAGGAAGGGAGATGGGTATGCACTGTCAGAAAGAGCTGCAATGAAATTCATGACCCAAACTGGTGACATTTAGTAGCTGGAGAGGGATAAGAGATTGGGAAGATGCCTGGAAGAAGGACAAACAGACCCAAAGTTTCCTTAGAAGTTGCCAAAAGAAAAAAAATATTTATTGCCCAATAAGTATTGTTGACAGGGCAAGGAAATAAAGAAACCAAGGAAAGAATGGAAATTAGAAAGAATATTTTTGGTTCTTTTGATGTTGAACCAATTTTTCTTCCCTGGGAGATCTGTGTCAGCAGTTGAACAGGGCCCACTGGCTGGAAACAGCGAGTGCCGTCCACTCCACAGCCTACAAGGATCTTATTTCTAGCCACAGAGAGCCACACACTAACTGAGATGGACAAATTGCAAATACATGAATGCGGTGGGTCTCAATAACACATCTGGGCAAGGGACAACCATTCCTTCAAGCAAAAAGAAAGCACTCTGTTCATTTTCAGAGCAAGTACAAGTTAGCAGGAGCCCTGGGCAATGTTCTTCAACCAGAGGCAATTCCCTGCTCCCTCCCCCTTCTCACAAGGGACCTTTGGCAATGTCTAGACACATTTTTGGTTATCACAATAGCTACTTCCCGCACGTATATCAGTTTCAATTTGGTTTTTGGTCATCACAATTGGTGGTGAGGAGGCAGGATATTATTGATATCTAGTGGGTGGAGATGGGGGTTCCTGCTAAACATTCTGCAGTGCACAGGTCAGCAACCTGCCACAAAGAATTATTCACTCCAAAATGTGAAAACGATGCTGTTGAGAAACTTACGTCGAACATTTGTACAAGTATGTTTCAACATAAAGTGGGCCCTCACAACATGATATCTCTCATCAGACTGCTTGTTAGACATCTGCTACCTGATAGACATGAAGAAAAGTGACTTATCCTACTAATCTCTGTCAAAGTGACTTCCCGTTAAAATACAAGCTGTCAAATGTGCTTCTCTTTTGTAAGAAACTTGTTTATAAATAAATGGTTGGTGCATTGAAAAAACCTTTTCTTTCTTTTTAGAAAATATCCTGGCTTTTATTTATTTTGACAAATGTGAGGTCTTTCTAGAATGTTCACACATTTAAAAAACTGAACCTGGCACAGTAATCCTAGCAGTTTGGGAGGTCAAGATGGGAGGTCACTGGAGGCCAGGAGTTAGAGATTAGCCTGAGCAACATATCAAGACCTCATCTGTGAAAAAAAAAAAAAGAAAAATTAGCTGGGTGTGGTGGTGCATGCTTGAAGCCCTAGTTACTTAGCAGGCTGAGACAGGAGAATTGTTTGAGCCTAGGAGTTTGAGGCTGCAGTGAACTATGATACTACTACAGAGTAAGACTCTGTCTCAAAAACAAAAACAAACAAACAAAAAACATGAACAGTGAATAGCAGTTAAAAGCCAATATGTTAGACTGTAGAATGCTTACAGTACTGAGTTGCACACATGGATTTTTTCTTATCTCAGCTCTTGTGAAGAACAAAAATACTTATTTTAGATGAGAATGTAATCTGTGCTTGAAAGCCTGACAGAGTAAGCGTCTATTTAAGCCGTGAGAAGAAAATTGATTGTTCATTATGAGGAAGATTATGGTTTGTCCTATCACATCGACAATTGGAGTCATTAAACTTTGAAATTTTCGCAATGCCCTTATACTTTAACCACTTAGAAACTGTCATGGGCTGGGACATCCTTGGGAATGGAGAGCGAAGGCCATGTGTGCTGTACCTTGTGGTTCACCTTTCCCGGGGACCACTCTAGTCACACATGTTGGGAGATGATCGTGGTGTTAAAAGACTCCTAAGTCGGTAAGAGCACGACTTTCCCCTATGTGTTTCATCAAGCACTTGGGTTGATAATGAGAAACATTTTCAAAGACAGAATCTTAAGACGGACCTTTTAAGCTCTTATGAATTCACTTCAGTAGAACTAATAAGCTTACTGTTGTAGGCTGGTGTGTGTCATATTAAGTGAAACTAATTTTACTTAATCTTAATTAATTTTCAATTTCTATTTTGTCTCCTCAGTTCCTGCATTGTTCTCTTAATTACAGCTTATGCTTAGCTTTGCTGATTTTAGAAACCAAAGTTAAATGAGGAAAGGGAGCCTGAGTCCAAATCTGCTTAGGTGGCAGGGTCCATATGACCAAACTAATGGGAAAGGAAGCCCCTCTGAGAAGAGTGTGTGTGGGTTTTCCTTGTTTCAATGTTCACAGAGAATAGCTACTCCCCCACATATATCAGTTTCCATTTGGAGCTGTTAGGCCCTTTTCCTATTAGAAATCTTAGTGAAATACCTGGAGTCATATTCTTTCTAATACAGTCTTTAGATGTATGAAATTACTAAAAGATAAGCTACAACTTACAGCAGCTATGATTCCCAACCTGATGTAATAGATACAGGGTAGACATAAAGTTAACATGCCATTTCAAATAGTTTAACATAGTAAATTGCACATGAACTTTAGGTCCATCCTCTATCTATCTATCTATCTCTATCTAATCTATCTATCTTATAAATATAACATGTGTGTATATATAAATATATAAAACAGAATAATCCTATAATATTTTCTGAAGGAAATTGTAGACTGTCCTAATAAATCACATAATTGAACATTTAATATCAGTTGATAGTTCTCACTATCACATTGATAACTTTGATCTTGCTTCCTAAATTCATTTTTTATTTAATAATATTGAACTCAAACCTTTTGATCTTAATTTCTTAAAGATCAAAAAACTGGTTTTCTCTTGAATTTTCTCCAGAAGAGCAGTTGAATACTGTTCCCAGCCACCTTTGACATCTCAAAGGCAGTCCTGCTGCTCCCATGTTACGGTAGACGCCACACCCATTCACTGTAGGCTAGAACATTTCAGGTGTCTTGAGTTTTTATCATTCTCCATGACAAGGTCAGAGAAGGCATATGAGTGTCTCATAGCTCTGGCCAATGTATGGCCACAATTGTTGTCATCAATAATCGTGAAATGAGCACAGAGGAGAAATCTCCTTCTTTAGTCTGGTTTAAAAATGGCATTTAGTTAGAAGGCCCCCAGACAAACTCTTCCTATGGAAGAGATAAAAACTTACACTCTGAACCAAACATAAAACTGTCGCCAGGGTCTAGCATGGAAGGAGTCTGCCCAGACTATCCATGGTCCTGAATGCTGAGGTGACAGCTTGGGAACCTTTCCCACTGTCAGTACCATCGGAGGACCTGAAATTTTTATCGATCAGAAAACGCAACAGCTGCCCTGCTGTCATAAGAGCTCCCCAATCCTTTTATTCCTCTTTCTACTTCAAACTAAAACTCTTTGATAGCAACTTGATATAAAGGAAAGGAGGTGGGGGCTAGAACAGAATGGCGGTAGGTGAAAGCAGAGATGGGAAGGTTCTTGTTTGTGTTGTACTGTTTTTTTTTTTTTGTTGTTGTTGTTTTTTCATAATCCCTTTTGTACAGAGTCAGAGAGCTAAACAACAGGGCTGGGAAGATACCATTTTAGTGAAGAGAGCTGTGTCTGCTAAAACGCAGGGAATTAGACCAGGATCTCTGCATACCTATCTGCCTTCCCCATGTAGTTCCAAAGAAGAAATTTGATGAAGACAAAACTGGACAAAGGAGAGAGCTAAAGCTAATAATACATTCTTTCTTTTGGATATTAGGCCTGGAAAGACCTCTTAATTAAAGGGAAAAATATACATATAATAGAATAAGGGATGTAGAACATCTCCCAGAGGACACCAGTGAACAGCAGACCTCTGAAAAAGATTTACTGCAGGAAAGAGAAAAAAATGTAGAAAACTGGCATTATCTGTGGAATATTAAAAAAAGGAAAGGAAAAAAGTGAAAGGCAGAGTCATCAAAAAATAAGATCAGGAATCCATATTAGATGACATTGTAGTTAGGTAAAACTAGAAATATATTGTTGACAAAATAAAGATGCACTAACAGGTAGGTGTTATAAACAATAATAATAAAAACTCGAGAAATTATGCCCAGATCCAGAGGGGAAAAAAATTAAGGGTTGCAAACAATACCAAAATCTGATATAGATGGAGAATGGAGAATGGAGAGCCAACATGAGAATTACAGGTGCTCCAAGGGAAAAATAAATAATAAGTAGAACAGAAGCAATTATTCAAATACATCATTAAATAAAAGTTTCCTGAGTTGAAAAAGAATGAACAAGCAGATCCAAAGAGTTCACCATGTTCAAAGCAAATTAAATGGGAAGAGAACTTTGTTATATTTGAATTACAGGGAGGAAGAAAAAAGAGACTGTAAGCATTCATGCAGAAAAACAGAAAAAAGTGAGGCTGGCCTTAGACTGACTTTTCTCTTGGACACAACACAGCTATGTCTATATCATTTTGAAGGGAAAAGTTGTTACATGATCATTTTATATTTCGCCAAGTTTAACCTCTTAACTAGAGATGAGACCTGCTGGGCATGGTGGCTTGCATCTATATAGTCCCAGTTACTCAGAAGGCTGAGGTACAAGGGTCACTTAGGCCAGGAGTTCAAGACCAGCCTGAGCAACATAGCAAGACCCTGTCTCTAAAAGCAAAGTGATAAGACATTGATTGATGTGTATACTAACATATAATTTTTCTGAAAAATTACCCAGTAGTGGCATATTTCAATACATATATGAAATTCAAGAAGAGTTAAGCCAAGGTACGACATGACTGTCACAATACCCAGTGGTTGAAGAGAGAGGTAAGAACACAACTTACTACCCTGGTCAGGAACGTAAATGGTCACTGCAGCAAATGTGTTTCGACTGGCCACATTAAGAAAACTACTAGAATTTGAAAAGATTTCTGCCTCTTTCCACAATGTCATCTGGATGGGGCCTAAAAGTAAACACTTCCATGGTAAATTGTTGCTCATTTTTTAAAGGACATCTTTTGAACCAGCTATAAGTTCATCTGAGAAAGTTTGTTGTACATGGAATTTGCCACTGCATGTGGTCCATCTGTTATTCCCTATGTCACTCCTCACATCTTCTCAGCCAAAGCACTTAATCTCTTAGGGCCTTGGCTTTCTCATCTGCAAAATGGAAATATTGTTGACTCCCGGCATGGAACTTTTGTGAGAGTTAACCGAGTCAACACCTTTAAGGTCATTAGAGAAGGGTCTTCATCACTTGTCGCTAATAAGAAGCCACTTGGGTAAAACTCATGTGTGCATGTGTGTAAAGGCATACAGTAGTCTCTGTGTGTGTGTGTGTGTGTGTGTGTGCCATGAGAAATAGGAAATACGCATAAGAAAAGTTGTGTTTGTTTGCATTTTTGTAATTTCTTTTTCATTCTATGTTTCTCTAGTTTACAGGAGTTTAACAAGGTTCGATTACTGGCTGAACAAAGTGTAAGTTTAAAGGAAAAAAGGTCACTTAAAAAATAAAGTAGCTATTATATAAATATTATATAAATCATAGCTATTTATGATAATTCTACATTTATTATAATAAGAACGGGTTGTATAACTGAAGCCATTAGTTCCAGTTCTACCACTTTATATTACTTTAACTTGAGTTATTAGTCTCCATGGGTGTGATGACACCGTTTCCATGTAAGGGTTCATGGGTTCACACATTTTTACCCTCATCTTGCTTACACTGCTGTTTCCAAGGCTTTGTTTAGTTTTCCTTTTATAAAACATTTTGTCCTTATAAAGTAAGAAAGGACAGAGAATAGAGACAAAGAGGTCTGGGACACAGCAGTTACTCAAATCTGTCCCATTTTGTCATTCTAATTTCCTCCATTCATCTGCCCCCAACTACAGCAGTGAGGGAATAGCTGCCTTCAAACTGTTCTTGTAGCATTCAGGGTAAGAAAGTGACCCTCTGTAGTATCCTACATTCTCCTTGACTGCGATCATGGCATCAAATAGCCAGCGTCTGCTTTACGCTTGTGGAGGAATTAGACTGGATTAGTCTTTACTAGATGGCTGCAGTTTTGAACTGATGGGGTAAATGTTACTGTACTGGTTTGGAGTTTTAAATTTTTTACGTTTATCCCTAAACCTGCCCTTTGCTCTTTTGTTCTACATCCCATGCTAGAGAATGTGGTATGGCTCTTTGAAAATATTCTTACATCTGTGCCATAATTCTACAGCTCATTCTAACAAAACTTATATGGTTTTAGTGGCCAATCCCTGAACTACGTGTTCCACGTCAGCAAGGGAACATTTCACTTTTGTAGAAAACCAGGCATGTGCACATGGTTGTAAGTATCTTATAAAGCATGCTTTGAGATGTGTTTTTCTTTTCTTTTCTTTTCTTTCTTTCTTTCTTTTTTTTTTTTTTTTTTGCAGTTTTTGGCCGGAGCTGGGTTTGAACCCACCACCTCTGGCATATGGGGCCAGCGCCCTACTCCTTTGAGCCACAGGCACCGCCCTTTCTTTTTTCTTTTTTTAGAGATGGAGTCTCACTTTATCACCCTTGATGGAGTGCTGTAGCGTTACAGCTCACAGCAACCTTCAACTCCTAGGCTTAGGTGATTCTCTGGCCTCAGCCTCCCGAGTAGCTGGGACTACTGATGCCTGCCATAATGCCTGGCTATTTCTTATTGCAGTTTGGCCAGGGCTGGGTTTGAACCTGCCACCCTTGGCCAGCACCCTATTCACTGAGCCACAGGCACCACCTGGTATGTTATTCTAACCAAACTTTTTGCACATTATCTCATTTTTTCTGAATATTACTTTTTTGTTCCATGAGACCATTAGTGTATTGCTTATTTGGAAATCAATCTCTCTCTCTAGCTGTTTCAGTGCTTTTAGATTTGGATTTTTTTTTTTTTTTTTCTCGGTGCATTATTCTTGCCTAAGATGTTAGCACCTAAGGATGTTAGTTAGCATTTTAATTTAGTATCGAATTAGATGACCCATTCTTACTAGCATCATTTTCACATCAGTTTTATTAAGGCCACTATTTTTCTAGATATGGAATAATTATAAGTGAAACCCCACATGGTAACAGTCTAGGGCTCTGGTTTCTAATAATGATTATCTAAAATTGTAAAGAAACCTTATTGTGTGCAAGGACCCATCGAAGTTCTTGGCCAATGTAGATTGTCTTAATGAATCCTTCCAATAACAAGAATCAGGCGCTATTTTTAGGTTTACAAATAGGACAACTGTGGCTTAGGAAAGTTAAATGTTTGCACAAATACATTCAAAAAAGGCCTTTGGTTTGATTATTTTCACGGCCTATTCTCGGAATGGCTACACTTCATCTCCTTTAACTTAGCAGCTCTGGTGAGTTTCTGCCTGGTTTTAGTGCACCAGCCCTGCTGTGCCTGACAGAACCACAGCGTATGTCTTGATCTCCCAAAGATGTTTTTTCTTTGTAGTTTCCAAGAACAGTGATAAAAATCAGGAAAAAATTTCCTAGACTCTTCGAATGTCAGGAGATTCTAGGAAGTTAGGTTCTAATCTGTGGCAGCAGACAGTTAAGAAGTAAATGGAAATTGGCCAAGCAAAGCGACTCATGCCTGTAATCACAGCACTCTGGGAGGCCGACGTGGGAGGATTGCTTGAGGGCTGGAGTTTGAGAGTCGCCTGAACAAGAGCAACAGCCTTGTTCTATTTGTAAACATAGAAAAATGAGCTGAGCATCTGGCAGAGGCCTGTAGTCACAGCTAATCAGGAGGCTGAGGTAGGAGGATTATTTGAGGCTAGAAGTTGGAGGTTGCTGTGAGTTAGGCTGAGGCTTTGGCACTCTAGTCCAGACAACAGCATAAACTACTGTCTCAAAAAAAAAAAAAAAAAAGAAAAAAGAAAAGAAAAGAAGTAAACGGAAACAGAATTAAATGAATTTTTAACGATATGAAAGTATTTGAGTGGTTCCATGTAACTGGGGACATCTCAGATCTGTCTTACCTTTTGTTCAGATTGGGCATTAGATGTGTGATAAGGGAAAAGGAAAAAAAACCTTTGGACTACAACTGGCTCACGCTCAGAAACCATGGCTCTTCTGCATATCACCTGGTTGAACAAAAAAATAGGTTTTTGTTTTTTTGTTTGTTTTTTGTTTTTTAATAGAACATATCATAAAGCATCAAAACTGGGTAGGAAGCCTTAGCATGTCTTCAGTGTTCAAAGAGAAAAGAAAGGGGCAGCCCTGCCTTGTCTGGAAAATGTTTACCACCCAGGTGGTTTCACTTTTGAGGTTCTAGACAGGTGGCTGTCCCTGCAGCAACAGACCCATGTCAGCCCATCCTTTCTAGACCAAGGCTGATGGGATGAGTTGGACCCAGAGCACCCTGGAGAGCGGGGATGCTTCCCTTCCCTGTACTGTGACAAAGCTGCTCTTGCTTTGCCGGATGTGTGCAAGGAACCTGTTTTTCTAAATAACTATGCTTATATTGGAACTTGGTCTAACAGAAGCATTAGCGCATAAATTAAGACCAAAAACAAATGACAGAAACATAAACAAACGTGCATCCTTCTCTGAAATGCCCTGTTTCTTAGAAAGTGTGCAAAAACCTCTGCACATCTTGGAAAAAAGTCTGCTTTAACTGTGAGTAGAATAAATAGCCTGTAGGAAACAGTGAATTGTTACTTATCTAGTGGGGATAAGTAAAAAGCCGAAATAAAAAATAATTAAGTGCATTGGAGATGAGATCATTTGCCTGAAACCAAGTGATTCACTGTCGGAAGCGGAGCTGTGACCCTGACTCATCTGTGGGTCACTGCATTTGAGAATCAAGAAACCTTGTCTGGGGATGTGTCCTTGCACCAGATCCCTCCAGCCAGTATGCCAGATGCCGACTCAATTAGAGGAGAGTGGATTCCGCCCAAGGAATGGATAAATCTTCTCACTGATACTCAGACAGGCATGTTATTTTCTGGTTCTTTTTACAAAGGCAGATGATCCGATTTACGGACAGAAAGTGGAGAGCAAGCACAAGTGTAAGCTGTCGGAGTAATCTTCCTATAATCGTTTGAATGCGTTACCTTATTTTCTACAGTAGAAGCAGTTTCTCAAGAGTAGTATGCACTAGATGTATTTTTTTGAAAGTTTTAATATTTTTGGTAAATGTATCATTTTTTAAAAAAGGTCTTTAACAAAGAGTCCTTTGAAAGGGGAAGTGGAATCTTCCAATTTAATTATTTAACAATTAAACAGTTTATTGTTAGGTTTGTTAATACTTAGTGCCCTTGTACAATATAGGGTCAGAATAAAACCTAACAGACATGGTTACATTTACCAAGTCACTATGTAATGTTGTTTTGTCTATATGATTATAACTTGTTAAGTAATAAAGCAGGGAATTGGCTTTTCACAGTAGCAGTTCTGGGTATGTTGTATTAAAATAAGAAAACTTTAAAATTTCTCCTAGAGGTGTGTCCAGGAGTCTAAGGTGTTTGCTCTGCTCTTTGTCTCCTGCTTTGGAGTAGGATGCTTCCCCTTTTAAAGGGAACAAAGAAAATACAGGTTGGAATTCGGAAGGAAGGCAATGACAAAAGTATGTTTAGAATAACTTCTCAGTTTAAGGAAAAGCATCAGTCTCCTTCCAATAAAATACTGTCTTATAATATCTCTTGGTTGTGTATTAAATTGTAGGTGCTTGAAAAATGTGCCCATGATTCTTTTTTTACATCTTAAGGCACTAATATTTGATGTTGTGATGACATGTGACACAGCGGGGTGCAGGGAGAGGGGGCTGGGCCAGGACATTTCTGGCTTTTCATCTCAGAAGCGAAAGCCAGCTGTTGATGGTCAGTTGTCACAGCCTTTTGGACAACCTGACCCTTGACCTTGTTTAGGAACATCTTCCCCTGTCTCCCGCAGGCTCTGCTTAGTCCTTTGCCCCATCTAGATGTGTGCACGTCCCTGGGGGTGGGTGCACACTCTCTAGCTCCCGTTGCCACCTCCTTCCTGGTGCCTCCACCATCAGCTCACTCAGGGTGAAGCCCCTAAGACTTCAGGGAGAAGCCTGAGATCCCCCGAGGCAGGCTCAGTCTCCCTGTGGATTTTCTCCATATTCTCCTTCATCTCCCTTCACCAGACAAGGTCATTCAGATCAGCTCTCCAACCGGTACCCTTGACCTCACCAAACCTGTTCCCTTTCAAAGTTCTCACTCAAATCTCAGAAGATCCTTCCCCCCCCACACACACATGCTAAGATGCTCTTCCTTTAGCTCCTCATCTAACTTCTGGAACCCGCCAACCTTGTTTGGGTGGGGAACCTGGACTGGCTTAACTGGCCACGAGACTGGCTAAGATGCCCTCAGTCAAGATAAAGAAGTCAGCATTGCTGGAAGCCTCAGGAGCATCTTAGGAGAGCCAAGGCTCAGATGCCAGAAGAGTTAGAAGTAGCAGCTAATCCAGGAGGCACCAGACACAGAAAATGAAGAGACCCAGGGAGCTGAACCCCATCTCAGGGAGCTGAACCCCATTGTTGTAAACGGAGCAGTGTTTAATAGGGGAAGGCGGGAGGGTCTGCCATTTCCCAGAGGGTCTGCCTAAGCACACAGGCGTCTTTTCGGGTTTGTTTTAATGGGCTACAGAAGTGAGGCACTTACATCAGTGAACCCGTGAACATTGGTTAGTGTGCTACTTCCATTTGCCCTTTGGTCATCACATTTCTTGAATGAATTGACGAAGCCTTTCACTTCCTCTCTGTAATGCCCACTGCCCTTCACTTCATGTGGAGGGGCAATCCTTCCCAGTTTGCTGAAAGCCAGAATTGGTCAGTACTCCCCATATTAGTGTGCTATGGTTGCTCTAATAAAATACCACAGAGCAGGTGGCTTAAACAACAGAAATGTATCTCTGACAGTTCTGCAGGCTAGAAGGACAACAGGAAGGCATTGGCAGGTGGGGTGTGTTCCAGTGCCTCTCAGACCAGTCTGGCCCAGGACCTGATCTGCTTTGACTTACACTGTGTTTGAAAGTTTAATTAGTGGCCAAGATCGATATTTTACATAAATGTCCCAGTTTCTGGGTTTTCTTCAAAAGCTGGAAGACTCGAGAACCCTGGGTTTGCATGTGCCCAGAATGGCGCTTGGCTGAGACGCCTGCTGGCACCTCCTTCAGGCAGAGCGTCCGTGTGTGGCAGCTCCTCTGTCCTGACAGCCCACACATTTTCTGTAACTGACCACTTCTCTGCCCGACTGCTGAGGAATTACTGACATGCTAACCACCCTCCCCCCAGAGATGCTGCCCCCTGTAATTCCCTCCCCTCCTCTGTCTCCCTTTCTGTTCCTTTACAGTTCACACACATCTCAGCTGGGGGTGATTGTTCCCTCCCCTCCCACCCTGGACCTTGAGCAGGATGTAAAGGCGTTTTGGTTGTCATGACAGAGGGGCTGTTGCTAAGGCATCTGGGGGCACAGGCTGCCGCTGCTGCTGAACATTGTATAATGCATGGCACAGCATCCCACAACAAGCAATTATCTGACCCCAAATGCCGAGGTTTTGAAACCCTAACAGGCATTTTCCTCAATGCATAAAGCTGGGAGGATTAAATAGCCCGAGCTTCAACCTGGATCTAATCCTACGTGTATGTTTGCAGCCAGATCCTATTATTTGATGCCATTCTGCTCCTTTAGGGCAGACCCAGAGTCACACGTCACTGCAGGTCATTCCATAGTCTGAAGTTTCAGGTTAATGAGATCACTGCACTCGTCACCATCCTCCATCTCCCACGTCTCCCCCCGTCCAGTCTCATCCTTCTGCCAACAGTGGCCGACCTCTCTGTTGGTGTGAACATTTCACCTCAGCCAGGCCCTCATCGCCCAGTCAGTCCTGCCTGCTGCTCACCTGTCCCCTGTCACTGCCACCAGGCCCTCATAACCCAGTCAGTCCTGCCTTGCTGCTCACCTGTCCCCTGTCACTGCAGCCAGGCCCTCATCGCCCAGTCAGTCCTGCCTGCTGCTCACCTGTCCCCTGTCACTGCCAACAGGCCCTTATCACCCAGTCAGTCCTGCCTTGCTGCTCACCTGTCCCCTGTCACTGCCGCCAGATCCTCATCGCCCAGTCAGTCCTGCCTGCTGCTCACCTGTCCCCTGTCACTGCCGCCAGGCCCTCATCGCCCAGTCAGTCCTGCCTTGCTGCTCACCTGTCCCCTGTCACTGCCTCAAGACCCTCAACACCCAGTCATTCCTGCCTTGCTGCTCACCTGTCCCCTGTCACTGCAGCCAGGCTCTCATCGCCCAGTCAGTCCTGCCTGCTGATCACTTGTCCCCTGTCACTGCAGCCAGGCCCTCATCGCCCAGTCATTCCCGCCTGCTGCTCACCTGTCCCCTGTCACTGCAGCCAGGCCCTCATAGGCCAGTCAGTCCTGCCTTGCTGCTCACCGGTCCCCTGACACTGAAGCCAGGCTCTCAGCACCCAGACAGTCCTGCCAGCTGCTCACCTGTCCCCTGTCACTGCCGCCAGGCCCTCATCGACCAGTCAGTCCTTCCTTGCTGCTCACCTGTCCCCTGTCACTGCAGCCAGGCCCTCATCGCCCAGTCAGTCCTGCCTGCTGCTCACCTGTCCCCTGTCACTGCAGCCAGGCCCTCATCACCTAGTCAGTCCTGCCTGCTGCTCACCTGTCCCCTGTCACTGCAGCCAGGCCCTCATCACCCAGTCAGTCCTGCCTGCTGCTCACCTCTCCTCTTCCAGATTCTATGCACTATTTTTGAGCCACTTACTGGAAAACTCTTTTCAGTATACTGCCTCCCCACTCGCTCTTTCGCCTAGATGTCTTTATATTCCCACTTGCCATTCCAGTTTTCTCTTTTTCCTTTCTGGTTAGTCATTGGCACATTTTTAGGCCTTTCTGTCACCCTTTGTGAGTGACAGGTTCATTTGGGCCCCCGAATGTGTCCTGGGTCTGTCCTCCCTTGTCTCATACTCGGTCGATCCCTCCCACCCCCAACTATGCAAATTCTTCCCATAGTTCCAGACCAAGACAAAATCATCTGTGAGCAAAACTCCTGTTTCTAGTAAACTCTTTCCCCTCCAAAGTCCTCCAACCCTTACCATGTGTGTTAAATACTCATTTAGTCTTTTATACTATTGATTTTCTTCTCGTGTTACACAGCTCATGAATCCAGACTATACTTTCTTTGAAGGTAGAAGCTCTATTTCTGACTAATAATAAGTCATGGACTCAGAATTTGGTCTTACATCAGTCATTTACTACAGACTGCTGCACAACACAGAAAGGAGATTGTGGGTGAGATGTACGATAGATGTCAGGTTTCTTAAATGAATCTGATGCGAGGTTGACAGCATGGTCAAGAGAAAAGTTGTTGATCGTGGAGTCAAATGAACCTGGATTTTAATCCGAGTTCTACCACTTCCAATGAGATCCACAGCAAGTGACTCACTCTCAAGACACTTCAGTTTCATCTGCATTGATGGAAATGAGAACGCCTCTTTACCAGGTTGTTCTAGACATGAAATGAATTTAAAAACACCTGGTATAGTGCCTGATACGATATCTGGGATGCAACACATGTAAGTTTTATTTTCTTTTGGTAGGCAGCATGGTGACCCTCAGATGCCCGTGTCCTAATCCCTGCAGGCTTTGACTATGTTCTGTGCCACAGGGAGAGATGAAATTAAGTTGCTGCTGGCTGCTCTTGGGATGGAGAGAGGATCCTGGATTATCTGGCAGGGCCGCAGGCCTTCAAAAAGTGGAAGAGAGAGGCAGAGGAAGAGTTGAGATCAAAGAAGGGCATGTGATAATGGAAGCATTGGTCGGAATGAGTTGATATGAGAAACACTCACTCTGCCTCTGTTGTCTTCAATGATGGGAGGGACTAGAAGAAGATAAGGAATGAGGGCAACAAAATTCTTTGGAATGAATCCAAGGAAATGAATTCTCCCCTAGGGACTCCAGAATGGACATGGCCTTGCCAACACCTTGAGTTTAGTCCAGTGAGACACGTTTTAGATATCTGACCTTCAGAGCTACAAGATGGTCAATGCATGTTGTTTTAAGCCATTGCATTCGTGATAATTTGTTACAGCACAATAGGAAGCTAATAGATTTTCCTTCTGCTCCCTGAAAGTTTTTTCTGGAACTATCTTTCTCAAGAAGAAAATACTTGTAGAAGAAAGGACAGTTTTACTTTACTCTGTCAGTCACTTAGTGGGTGCTTAATAGTTGTCTGTTGAATAAAGGCATGAATGTGTAGGAAGCTTACTGTTTACAAGGAAGGCTGTGCTGTTGTTCCCACTGATGGAAACTTCCACCTTTTACTGAATCAGAACCAGCTGGTGATTCTTGGCTGATGGACTCAAAGATTAAATCCTATAATGTCTCCGCTGCCATTAAAAGCTATGTATTTATGTCATTAATATTTACTAGGATTACAAGTAAAAGGAAAGCTATAAGGTACATGGAGATCTGGTCATCTCACACTAACTAAAGCAGGCTCACAGAGAACATGAAGGCTTCTCTTAGGCGTGTGAGTGATTTAAAGGAAATCCACCGGTATCAGTGGACTACCGACTATACAAAGCACTGGACCACACACAACAGGGAGGGTACAGATGTGTTTAAGGCATTATGCCTAATTGTATCGATAAGGCCAAGACAATAAAGTAACATAATAGTAAAAGTGTCAGAAAGTAAATAACAATTGCAGTATGTGTTATGATGGTTAAGAAGATGATTAATTGGCCAATGACTAATAGAAAAAATGACCAAGGTTTGAGAGGACCATCATTATAGGGGACCCCATCCTAGCTTCAAAGGGTGGTTCAGTCATGGTGAATGAGATTTCTGCTCTCAGAGAGCTTGAAGTCTATCCACCAATTCCGGGAAGACTTGGAGGACCTCCAGGCTAGACCTCAAGGCAGTAAGTAGGCTTGGCCTAGTTTTGGAAGGATTAGAGTTCCATGTAGGGGAGGAACAATGTTTACCCTAGGAATCCTGAGATTTAAACTGTAAGCCCTTTACTTTTGGCTGAGGGATTCTCATTTAAAGCAACAATACTAGATGTGAGAGCATCCAGGTTCCCCAAGATGGAAGTTTCCAATTGGCAGGAAAAAAGCATTGACTTGGGTAGAACGCTCCTTGGTCCTATGGCCAGCCCTGCATGAGTCTCTCTTGCTTTCTCAGAACCATTAGCCCAGCCTGTGTGAGCCAGGGTGCTACTCACCTGCCCTCCGTGCTTTTCCTAGGCTGTGATACTTGTTCTTATCAAACCCTGGAGCTTGCTGGCAACTGCACCTGTTGCTTACTCTCCTGCTTCTTCCTCTGCCCATTCCGATTGGCCCAGAGCAACTGTTCCCAGCTGAAGCCTGTGTATCTTTGAACAGTCCAGGCTCAAAAATTGATGCCACCAAAAATAATTCAGAAGAATATGCCAACATAGTAAAGTTCATTTTATAAAATGCAAAAGAGCTATTTTACATAAACATTCAAAGTCTATTTTTATTAATGTACTCATTAGATATTTCCCTTTGAGAAATGGTTCAATAGAACTCTCACTGTTTCTTCCAGTTAGTAATCATTAGGGTTCTGTAGCATTTCCTTGGGAAAGAATATTAAAGGGCTACGACTAAGTCACCAGGGGCAGAACTTCTAAATTCGGAAACTGTGTCAAAACCAATAATTTTGGGATCGAGCATTTAGTTGGTCTTATGACTGGGTACCATGATTCTTAATCTTCAAGACAAGGATCATTAATTTAGATGAACTCCAAGAAAATCAGTTATTCCTTTGTTCCTTTGGTATAGGGCAATTCAGCTTTTCTGTGGTTTGCTGAAACAGAATAGGCGTGGACGAAGACACAATTCAACTAAAATCCTACCATTTGGAAGCCAGTAATAATCTGTCTCCCCAAATTCAAATGCAGAAGCCTTTTCTCATCTTTTATTTTTAATAATAATGTCTTATACATGTAGCATTTTACACAGACTCCTACATAAATTATTTGTTAATCCTTAACTTCTCTGTGTATTTCTGTGTAATGACACTCCTTTTCCTGTACTTAATTGTATGTTCTCTGAGTTCACTGGAGGCAAAATTTTCTCTCCTTGAGAAAATTTTTTCTCTCCTTTCTCCGTTTCTCTCCTTTAGAACACTTTTTCCTCCCTTAGGTTCTGCGTGACACACTCAGGAGCTGTTTTGCCATTTCATTGACCAAGCTTTCTTTGTTGTCCTCACTCATTTTCATTTCTCTCCTCTGACTCTAAATCTCTGTGCTTATTTCTGCCACCTTGCTATGCTCTCTTCTTCTTTTTTAATTATCTTTTTATTTTTTTTGAGAGAGAGTCCCCTTGGTTGCCCTGGATACAGTGCTCTGGCATCACAGCTCATGGCAGCCTCAAACTCTTGGGCTTAAGCAATTCTCTTGCCTCAGCCTCTTGAGTAGCTGGGCCTACAGGTGCCTGCCACAACACCCAGCTCTTTCTATTTAGAGGAAGAGTCTTGCTCTTGGTCTTGTTCTACAACTCCTGAGCTCAAGAAGCCCACCTGCTCCCAGAGTGCTAAAATTATAGGTGTGAGCCCCTGTGCCTGGCCTATACTTTCTTCAAGTGTTAAATTCACTATCAATTTTCTGTGTTTCAACTTTGTATCTATAACCCTCTTTTTTTTTTTTTTGCAGTTTTTGGCTAGGGCTGGTTTTGAACCTGCCACCTCTGATATATGGGGCTGGCACCCTACTCCTTTGAGCCACAGGTACCACCCTACCTCAATGGTGTTTTTATGAGAATATAATGTGAAGAACAATGTCCAACATTTCATCATTTAAGCCATTCCAGATTTTATCATAAAAATATGATTTCTTTAATGCCATTGGTAGTACCAACCATCCAGGTCAATCCATGGATTCATCTTTTTTAATTTTTCTTCTTCCCCACCTATCCAGTTAGCTGGACATGTCCTCCCCACACTGCCATGTCAGTGGTTTTGATGTTGGAATAAGTGTTTTGTTCCTTCCATCTTAAATCCACTCTCTCTTTTTTTTTTTTTTTTTTTTTTTCTAGCCTATAAAGGGACAAGAACACTGGGATTAAGAACATTACATTTGAGGGGAAGACTACCAGTAGACATTTTTGAAATAAGATTTCTGACCCTTTAAAGGATTTTGTACATTTATAAATGTTGAGATATCTGAAAACTTTTTCCTCACAAATTTCTAATGAGTTTCCTGAGAAACATACAACCTATTTGTCTATTCTTATGAATCACAATGGACATTACCAGTGGAGTAATTAATAGAAAATAAGATCCACCATAGTCAAAAGTACAAGTAGGAAATGTTGATATTCTATCAAATTGGTAGAAAAATGAAACCTTGACACAATTTTTAGATTTTTAAAAATATCACCTAGATAAATTGAAATTGGTAGAATTTCTGTCCACAAAAGAAAACTCACCATAATGATTAATTTAATATGGAAAATTGACTGGGCTATGAGATGGCCAGATATTTGATTAAACACCATTAGGGGTAGAAAAGACTATTCTTGAATATTTTTAAATCTGAGTATGTGTCTGTGTCTGTGAGGATGTTTCTAGGAGACAGTAGCATTTGAATGGACAGAATAAGGCAGATTCATTACCCAGCCCACTGAGGCCTACATACAACAAGAAGGTGGAGGAAGGTTGATTTCTCTTCCTCTCTCTGCCTGAGCTAAGACCTAGGTCTTCTCCTGCCTTTTAACTGGGACTTCTATCAACCATCAGCATTCTGTAGCCTTCAGGCCATTAGATCCAGACTGGAATTTCTCTCTCTGGCCTTCTGGGTTTCCAGCTGGCACATGGTAGGTTGTGGGAATTTTTAGCCTCCCCATAATCACATGAGCCAATTCTCTATAAGGCAACACATTGTGTATTATATAAATCTCCTGTTGGTTCTGTTTCTCTGGAGAACCCTGACTGATAAATATATTCCCATTAACAGATGTTAAAAGGGTCAAATTTACTATTGAAAATAAAACCAAAAACTGAAACACACACACTAATTGATAAATCAATTGTTGATTTGTAATTATCTCTAGGAAAAATAATTTATCTTAATGTAATTTCAGTGAAATTAAGATAAAAATGAAAAAATTAGGAGGAATATACATTCCTCTTATATACTTATTCTGTATGTAAAATTGATCATGGAATTAATGGAGCTTAAGGAGTATGCTCTGGAGAAACCCTTTGAAAAACTTCCCATTGTTCTGTAATCTATAACATACAAAATAGTCATATTCAGAACATCCTCATGGTGAAAATGCTGACAGGGCATTACCTGCTGTGTCAAAATAGTGTAGTCAAAACATTACCATAAGACTTTCCTCCATTTTCCTCTCCCCACTACACTTGAATTAAGATCTTTTATTTCTGAAATGATTTTTGGCTGTTTCCCTGCATTTGGTTTCTCAGTTCTCCAGCTTCCAACAAGCTGTATTATGTTGACATGTTCGAGTAAGATTCCTGTTCCCTGTTGATGTTTGTGATGTGAGTTCTGCACGTCCTTTCACTCATTACCTGGCACATGGCAGACTCTCAGAAATGGTCTTGTCCCTCCACAGTCCCACATCCTTCCGAAGGCCCACACAGTCCCGCCTGGTTGTGAAGACAGTCCATTTCACTGCTCTCCAGCGTCCCAGCCTTACCTCACACAACTCTCTCTCTCTCCTTTGCATACTCTACCCTCCCCAAATACGACTCAATACTCCACCTCATCTTCCTATAATTCTGCTTTTCCTTCTGCAGCTTCCTGAATCCAGACGGCCCCCTGTCTCGTCTTCATCAATCTTAGTGTTTCTTCTGTTCTTTGGCCCTGAACTTGAGTGCCACCTCATCAGAGAAAACTTGGCTTAACTTCTGCTAAACAAATAAGAGGTGGAACGAGCCTAGCATTTTCTTTTTGCCGTGGTGAGACTTTGCACATTTTGCCTTTTCCCCTCCCTACTAGAACATCTAAATTCTGTAAGGCTAGAAAAGACTATTCTGGAATATATTTGAAATCTGAGCAGGCCTGGTGTAGTTTCTTACTCAGGTTAGGTGCTAATTAACTACTCACTGCCCGGCTGCATGAAGATCAAAGGTGACAAGATGTTTTTGTGAAGATCAATGTGATAAAAGATGTTGCCCTGCTGTGGATAAAACTACATCTTGAAGTTGAGTCACAGTGGTGGGACACAGGGGAGAGGTTATTGGCCACGAATTAGGAATTATTTAGACAAAAAATCGAGTCCTATAAATACATCTCATTTACCCCTTTTTTCTTCTTTTGTGTCTCCTTCCAAAATAACCAATAACTATGCATTTGAAAACAAAATAGTGCATTGTTTTCTCACCTCTCTGTATGCATTTTCCTTTCTGTGGAAGGCTCACATTTAGCAGATGTTTTCAGAGAAAGAATAGTGATAAGAGGAAGGTCCTTCCTAGGGAGAAAAGTGTGTCTTTGACCCTGCAATGTAATTGGTTGGCATTTGATTAAAGACAGCAGTGTTTCCAACACTACACAAGTGTCCAAAGTTCATCTGCTAAAAATGTTCCTGACTTTCCTATTAGTCAGATGTCTATTTTAAACCTTTAGCTTTCATTAAAATAAAGGTTCTCTGCTTTGTAGAGGACTGTTGACAGCATTCATTTTCTTGTATATTTGGGTAGCTCTGTGATTGTTCTTTGTTGGTCTTGGTTTTGTTCCTGTATTATGAGAGTTTCCTATATTTTGGCTTCTCATTGATTAAGCATTTTCAAAGATCCTACTATTATTATTTCAAGGAGAGAAAAGCAACCTGCTTCTAGAGAGTCCAGCACCTTTTGTTTGTTCCTCATCCTCATTACTAACAGCCCCTGAAAAGGATGCACTTTCACCTCTAAGTCACAATGTGCTTTAACTAATCCCATTATGAGCTAATAAATTGTCAGTTATTTTCCATTAATGGAGAACATAATTTTATCATCTTCTCAGTTTATTTTTTCTACTTTTTGAGACAGAGTCTCACTCTGTCTCTCTGGGTAGGGTGCCATGGTATCTTCATAGCTCACAATGACTTCAAATTCTTGGGCTCAAGTGATCCTCCCATCTCAGCTTCCTGAGTAGCGGGAACTTCAGGCACCCACCATGATGCCTGGCTAGTATTTTCTATTTTGGGTAGAGAAGGAGTCTTTCTCTTGCCCAGGTTGGTTTTGAACTTCTGAGCTTAGGCAGTATATCTGTGTTGGCCTCCCTGAATGCTAGGATTGCAGGCATGAGCCATCACGCCCAGCCGATCATCTATCAGTTTAAATAAGACCAGAGAGCTAGTTTATCAAGGTTTTCTCACTGGCATAACTATTTGGTGAAACAGTAGGAATGTAGTCACTTTTATGGGCCTGAGTGTGCAATGAGGGAGGGAGGGGTAACAAAAAGGGGCAGGGGCGTAGCAAAATGGCTTTGTTATTTGATATTTTGCTTTTAGTTAATCTGTCCTAGGAACTTACGAAGATTTAAACACAATTGCAGATTTTCTGACAAAGAAAGTATATTCCTTTTATTGTGGGAAAAATAACCTATCAAAACTTTCCAGATTGGCACAAATTCTCAAAATTTCCTACCTACTTCTAGAGGAAGCACTTTTCTGAGTTTCAAACTCTTAAAATTTTCCTCACCTAGAGACTAAGCATACTAAGAACATAGTCATCTTCTCTTTAAGTACAAATCTTCCTGAAGATTGGGGTATAAGAGACATTTTGAATATTTTCCCCCTGTTAATTAATGCATGGAAATCAATTAGGTTTGCTCCTGCAATTTTCATTTATTATAGAGCATTAAATTTAAAAGATGATCAATCTCATTACTTTCTCTAAGAGGTTTTTAGTAGCTGGTAGCCATCAACTTGTAAATTATTTTTATATGAAGTAGAACATTTTGGAAAGCAGAGGTACATGCATGTATACACACGTGCACACCACACAAACATCCATGTCACACCCAGGTACATGCACACATACACACCTACATACCACACACGTGTACTACAGGTCACACACAGGTACATGCACACATACACACCACACACATGTACATGCACACACATCTACACACCACACACAGGTACATACACACACATCTACACACCACACACAGGTACATGCACACATACACATGTACACACATACATGTCACACACACGGTACATACACACATACACACATACACACTGCACACATGTATATGTCACACACATGTACATGCATGCACACCTATGCACCTATACACAACACATGTCATACATAGGTACATGCATGCATACACATGTGCACATCACAGATATGTACACACCACACACATGTGCCACACATATGTACATGCACACACATACCACATACACATACATGTTACACATGTACATGCACACACACCTACACACCACACACATATATGATACATCTACATGCACACCATATACATGTGCATGCTATAAACATGTACATGCACACCCACCCACATACTGCACGTGTACATGTCACACACATGTATTCACACATACCTACATGCTACACATGTGTACATGCACACACATACCATATACACATACATGTTACACACACAACTATACACCACACATGTACATGATGTACACATGTACATGCACACCATATACACATGCATGCTATACACAGGTACATGCACACATGCCCACACACCACATGTGTACACGTTCACACATGTACATGCACACCATATACACACGTGGTACACACATGTACATGCACACATGCACATGTAGACACACCACATACACATACATATTACATGGACATACATATACATATTACAAAGGACGAGCACTTAAACCTTTTGGGGAACCATTGAAAAGCTTTAAGCCAGGAAGTGGTGTGACCTGATTTGCATTTTGTAAAGAGCCCTGAGGTAGTCACGAGGCGGTGAAAGGGAAGAAAGCCTAGTTAGAAAAGTCTAGTTAACTGGATGCTGCAAAGATCCTGTGACAAGAAAGGAAAGAGCAGATTCCGATTCAAGAGATATTTAAAAAATTGAATTATCTGAATTTGATGTGTGGTTCCTCGTGGAAGGTAAGGGAAGGAGTCAGAAAATTGCTCTCAAGTTGGGCTTCAGAAACTGGGGAGACGTTGGTTAAATTCAACTAAGACAGGAACTGTAGAAGGAAGACCAGTTTGGCATATTGGGCAGGATGTGTATATGGATCATTGATTTATTCAATGCAGCAAATTTTTCTTGAGTCCCTATAAGATGTCACCCTAGGCTTGGTACTGGGGATTTAGCAATGAACAAGGCAAGGGTAGTTTTTACTTTTGTGGAGCTCACTGATGGCAGGAAAGGAAAGATGCAAACAACAATTACAAGTATGATATCTGTTATGAAGGGGGAAGTATAGCTTGATGTACAGGAGCAATCTAGGATGGAGATAGAACTTGGAAAGCCCCTAGCACGTGGGTTGGAGTTAACATTACGAAGATGAATGAGATGGCTGAGAGGGAAGATGGGGAGAAATGTAGGGCCTTCCACTGTTAGATGCACATTGAAAGAGATTTAAGGGAGGGCCAGAGAACTGGAGAGAGAGACCAGGAGAGGGCGGTGCTTGGAATTTGGGGAGGAATGAAGTGAGTAGGAGATGTCATGGAAGTAGATATAAGATACAGCTTCAGAGATGTTCTTTGGGTCTCGTGACGTGGAAAGCATCTGTGATGCTGCTGAGAGCTCTTCCAGTGCATGGTTAGGGGTGGAAGCCTCCTGAGCGTGTGTGGAGGAAGGAGGAGAAGTTAGGGGAGCTGACGACTGAAGATGACCTATCCCAGCTGTTGGATCCTGATGGAATGAGAGAGAGAAAGGGAGCGGCATGGGGGGAAAAACAGGAGCTTGAAAATGGGAGAGATTTGGACATAGTAAGTGACTAAGGAAGAGAAACTAGAAGAGAAGTTCAAAATAAAGTGGAGGAGGGCTAAAGAATGGGTCAAGGTTCTAGACAAGGGCAGGAGGGAAAGAGCTCTGTTGACAGACCTCAAGTTTGCTTTAAACAAGTAGAAGATTTTTCCTTCAAAACTAAATGCAAAGAGGTAAGAGTACGTATGAATGTGTGTAGGCGAGGAAGGGGGGCGGGACAGGAGGAATGTAGAAGAAAAGAGATAATAAAATAGACACTGAAATATCAGAAACATTTTTCATGTCATTAAAACTGTCAGTCTTTATTACTTTAACATTTATATCCTATAATATATTATCTCACATGTAACTTTTTAAGTCTATCCGATTAAAAAAAAAGAGAAAAAACCAAAACGAATGTGGCTCCAAAGTGAAATGAATGCCCAAAATCGAAAATTAATTTCATTTTGAAAGATTCCCCCCTTGAGCTTTGTATTTAAATAAGGGAAAGGCCTCTGAATTATATAGATCCCAACAGGAACATGATTGCAGGAAATTCTGAGGTCATGTCATTCTTGGAGAAAATTGTAACAAACAGAAGCTTTGCTGAGGAGTTCTATAAATATTTATCAGCCATAACTTTTACCCCCAGGAGGTTGAGGATCTCTGAGTTTTGGATGAGAATGTTTAGCAATCCGATTTGACCTGAATTAGCAGCAAAAAGAGGTCTTGAGATTTGAAGCTACTTAGTACAACCAAATAATAACATCTTTTGCAAGATGTTATGAGATAATAGTTGTTCCAGTGACTTACAAAACACTCAACATAAGTACCATAATAACTTTTATCCTTGTGATTATATTTAGTAAATTATGTTTTGCTTTCAGATCAGAAGTCAGAAAGGATATTACTAAAAAATAATAATAATAATAATAAGAGATTTTTATTATGGGCAGGGCTGTGCAGAAAAGAGAACTCTTAAACACTGTGGGTGGGGATGTAAATTAGTGCAACCCCTATGGCAAACAGCACGTAGATTTCTCAAAAAACTAAACACAGAACTGCCATTCAATCCAGCAGTCCCACTCATGGGTGTCTACCCAAAAGATATCTGCAATTGTATGTTTATTGCAGTGCTATTTACCTCAGCAGAGATGTAGAATCAACCTAAGTATCTATCAGTGGATGACTGGGTAAAGAAAATGTGGAATAACACACAATGATACTATGTACCCGTGAAAAGAATGGAGTCATGTCTTTTGCAGCATCATGAATGGAACTGGGGTCCAATATCTTGACTGAAATAAGCCCAACACAGAAAGAGACACGTACTGCAAATATTATGTCTAGGACGAGAAGCGGAGTGTGGAGTGATGGACCTGGGAGACTCGGGGAGGGGGTTTGGGGAGATGAGAAATCACTAGTGGGTGCAATGTAAGCTATTGGGTGATAGGTACACTAAAAGCCTTGATGTCACCACCACACAATCTGGGCACGTAACAACATTACACTTGTACTCCAGAAATTTATACAACAAAAAATCAATTGGGATATAATCCTAAAATACCTGTAATATTGACTGGATTAATTTTAATGTCAGAAATGTGTTAACTTCCTCCTTACTTTTTAAATACTTGAACATTAAAGTTGAACGGGTTCAAACTTCCCATGCTGTGTTCCATTTTATTCAGTTTTACCATGTGTTATCATTAAAATATATTATGATTTTTACTTTATGAAACTAAGAAAACATTTTCAGGTTTAAAAGTTTTTAATTTGATTTTATTATGGAAGTAGATAATCTGATTTGTTTTAAAATAGACATGAGACCATGGATTCAACAGATCATTGAAAAGAAATATGAAGGATGGAAGGTGAAATGGATTTCACTATCAGTTTCTTTAGGACGACCACATTCATGTGTGATTGGTTTGATCACCTGCAAAGTGTTTCAGAATGCTTAGAGGAATACAGGCATGAACTAGATGCATCTTCTCTCTTGATAATTTTATGGAGTTTATCTGGATGAACAGAATTGGTTCAACGTAGAATAAAGTGGAATGGAGAATCATTTTATATGTTATAGGCTCTTCTTTGTTGTCAGAAATACACTTGACAGGAAGGGGTTGTGCAGTTACCAGTGTGACAAGCCCTGAATATGTTCACCTAAGAGAAAAGCTTGAGCAAAAGGTTTTCCAAAATGTGAAAATAATTCAAAACCTTAAGTGACAGTACAACAGACAAGCCATGAAATGGAAAAGAACTTTTACAACTTATCACTAATGACAAATGAATTTTATCAGATCATGCTAAAAGAAAGCTGCATTTTTCTCTTCTCTCTATGAAAAACCACACAGTACTATTTGCATATGAAGAGGCCATAGAAGAGTAAAAAATGTGGGCAAATTTTTTTTTTTTTTTTGTAATTTATATAATTTATTATGTAAAACTTAAAAACTTTTTGGAATATTTAGCTAAATTATATGAAATATCTTATTTTTAAAAAGAGTCTCAATGTCCATTGAGTCTCAATGTCCTCAGTGTTCAATGTCCATTCATTTCATATTCATATTCAAGGTAAATATTTGGTATGCTTCTAGCATCTTACATCTACACCAACATACATGCACATTTAAGAGAAATATAAACTGGGGATCAGTGTAAAATATTTCTCACACACCACGTGCAAATGTTGCAAATGCCACTAATCTACGCGCATCTTCAGCACACAGAGAAGAGGGACACAAATGGATGCCCAGAACTCTGGGAAACGACTACTCTTTATGCAATAATCTATTGTACTGATGCCATCTGAGAAGAAGGGTCCAGCACATTAATTAATTTGTTCTTTTTCTTACCTATACACTTCTCTGCCATGCAATTTTTTTTTTTTTTTTTTTTTTTGAAGAGATATAGTTTCACTTTATCGCCCTCGGTAGAGTGCCGTGGCATCACACTGCTCACAGCAACCTCCAGCTCCTGGGCTCATCTCGTCTGACTCTGGTAGCACCAGTACCCACCACCCTGACAACCCTCGGACAAAGTCATGGAGAAGCCTTTCCCTGGAGTCTGAACAGTGTTAAATAATTAGAGTGCCTTTGAGTGCCAGGGCCCAGGGCAGGGGCCCCAAGGCTGTGGTCCAAGGGTGGTGCTATCCGTAAGGTCACTCCTTCTTCCATGTCTCAGAGACACCTTCTCATAGACAGAAAGGCTGTCCCCAGTCACGGGGGATCCCAGACGGTTTCTTGACAGCAATGAGCACTTTCTGAAATTGTGTTATGGATTATTTGTTGATGATATATTATCTATCTCTACCTACCACAGATGTTGTCATGTCCCCTGTCCCTCAATAACTAACAGTTAACATCCACTGGTCATCTTATTCAGTAACAAACTGGTCAACATGTGGAGGTGATCAACGTAAGTAACCAGGCCTGCAGTACCAATACGCACATGTGGTGCACATCTAGTCCATGAAAATTAGGTCAACTGAAGGAGGTGGTCAATGTAGGGGTGGTGCACTATAGAGGTTCTACTGTAATATTAATGACTGAACATCTCTGGGTGGCACCTGTGGCTCAAAGGGGTAGGGTGCCAGCCCCATAAGCCAGAGGTGGGGGATTCAAACTCAGCCCCAGCCAAAATCTGCAGGAAAAAAAGACTGAACATCTCTGTGAAATTCCAGAGACACCACAGCAATGTACATTTATACGTGTGACAGTTTAATACTTGCACGGCAGCAACGTACAAAGTGCAAGGGTATCAGGGATAAGAGAGGTGGAGAGCAGGGTGGGGTCCTCTGTACCACTGGAGAGAGGGTTATCCCTGGTGAGCCGCCCCACACATTGCCTCCACTAGAGGGCAGTGACTGCACATACATGGGCAGGGGACTTTTTTTTTTTTTTTTTTTGACCACTAGATGGGTGTCCAAGTCCATGTCTTCACCTAGATTTTAGAAGACCCTCACGACATCCTGACCACACCAAGACAATCCTATCAGTTCCATAGATCTTATTAGCTCTGTGTGTTTCCAGAAAGTCTGGAACTTCCTGCGTGGACCTCCCACCTGATTTCTTCCAAGTAAAAGGTTAGAATTTAAAGCTAATACATTTGGCAGGCGCCTGTGGTCCCAACTACTCAGGAGGCTGAGGCAAAAGAATCGCTTGAGCCCAGGAGTTTGAGGTTGCTGTGAGCTGTGATGCCACAGCACTCTACCGAGGGCAACAAAGTGTCTCAAAAAAAAAAAAAAACTAATACAACTCTTTTCCTTTCTGGACTCAGTGTTTCTCAATCTTGGCACTACTGACATTTTGAACTAGAGATTTCTTTCAGTTGGTGGTGTGGGGATGTGTCACACATCGTGGCAGCCTCTGTGGTCTCTATGCCTCATTCCTAGTAGAGCTCACGACCAAAAATGTCTACAGACATCGCCACGTTTTGGGGGTTAGGGTAGGTATGGGGAAGGTAACAAAATGCAAACTTGCCCTGCTTTGAGAACCACTGCCTTATCTGTTATATTAAAAAAAAAACAAAAACAAACAAAAAAAAAAACACACAGGCGGCACCTGTGACTCAAAGAGTAGGGCCCCAGCCCCATATGCCGCAGGTGGTGGGTTCAAACGCAGCCCCTGCCAAAAACTGCAAAAAACAAACAAACAAAAAAAAAAAACAAAAATACCCAAGGAATAGATGGTGTGGAGTGTAGTCACAAATCGTACTCCAAAGACCTCTGAGGAGGAATTAGCAAAGGTTCCCAGTACAGGATCTTGTGATTTACATGTAAACGTCTTTTCCTCTCAGTGACATTTAATTTTTCATCATCTCCAAATGGTAATCGTTTGCAAATTAAGTGGTGTTTATCCTCCTGGCTATGAACTCTAAACGAGTGCAACGCTTTTTTCTTTAGTTGTTTTTTTTTTTTTTTTTCTGCACAGTTCTCAGTCCCTAAGAGCCATTTACCCCCCTTTTATTCCTATTCCTCACTTGGCCCCCTCCACCAGACAGGCTTAATAACTGGCAATCATCACATCTCAGGGCAAAGCAGTTGGCAGCCACCCCCACAACGGGGAATCAGAGCCTGAAAACTCTGGAACCATTGCTTCTTTTGTTTTCCCTG